>VAHH01000118.1:0-58759 GCA_013357305.1 Radopholus similis
AATTATTGAAGAATTAATGTATAAATTATCTGTTGATGAGTTGGGTGGTGATGAGTTGGACAGGTGATGAGTTGGGTTGGTGATGAGTTGGTTGGTGATGAGTAGGGTAGTGATGAGTTGGGTGGTGATGAGTAGGGTGGGAGTCGTGAATGGTTACGAATCCTGCAGTCACGCCACGCAACTCACCGATCTTCATTCAACTCGTCGTCTTCTTGTTTTAGGTAGTGAAATACCCCAGGTTCCATGACGAGGCTACAGTAATCAATGTGAAGGGTACTGCTGGAATTGAAAATTGTTGCTTGAGCATAATTATTAATTAGAGTGAAAAAAAAACGATTGAAGAGGGCACAATAAAACTATTGCCGAGAATAAATAAATGATTGGAGGATTCTATACTACCTAATAAAGTCGGTGGTGGCTATGATCTCGGAGTTTTAATGGTGACGATGGACTAGCAGCAATTTTGCTATCAGCAGAATTGGTGTGTTGGACAGGGGGCAGAGGAATGAAGTGAAGCATTCACTTCATTGCATAGTTGATTCTGATTGAGTATGGAAGTGAGTGATGATAGCGCTAGCTTGGCACAGGACAGGGCACAAGTGGAGGGAAGAGAAAGCAGTAAGCAGATAATGGGGGAACTCCCTCTTTTGGTTTCTTGCTGACTGTGCCGATAACGCCCGTTCCCCACTACTAATCGGTGACAGTTTCTATTTTGTGTGAGGTTCACTCACTCACATCGTATTTGCCAACCAACAGCTCACAGCACAGCATCGTCATCCAGCCAATTCCCGACCATTTTTTACATTCCTCGACGAAAAAGAACCGACTGGACTCTATAGTAAGACGATCGATCTACCAATTGTCGGGTGTTGATTATTTGGGATGGGGAATCCAGTCGAGCGAAACTAATGGATCAGATGGGAATGGAGAGGATTTCCCCCCGCCTCTAATTATTGACGAGGGGCAATTGAAACTGAAAATTGCTAATGGTGCAATTTTTTCACAAACACCGGGTTGGACGTTCGCCAACAACCATAAAGCGCAATTCACATTTTATTTTTGTTCTTTTGAAAACCCAATAGTAGTAGAGATGTAATAATAATAATAATAATAATGATCACAGAATCAATTTTTTTACAATACTTAAAAATGCGATCAACATCGTCGTCACTTGCCAATCGCCGCTGTCGATTTTGTGGTGGTAATGATTGTAGCGAACATGTTGTGCACAGTTGACTCCAACGCCGGCAGCGCCCTTCGTGCAGCGTCCGGCTTGCAGAGTTGGAAGAGTTTGCGAATTTCCTGGTCTCCCTTTTGATGGTAGCGTGCATTGTTAGCCGCTTCTTCGGCAATAGGCCTGTGCGTACAGTGGAAAACGGTTGGTTTTCAAAAAAAGTTATTCTGCTTCGGCATATCCAGCGGAGACACGGTAGCCAAAGGCACGTGAGAATTCAGAGCTCACCTTGCTTCCGCCCGTCCGATATCCTCGCGATTTAGGACCACTGCGGTCAGAAAGTCGACTGGAATGTCGGGGTATTTTCGCATTAGCGAAGATGCTCCCAGACTCAGAAGAGTCTTGTCGCGTAAATCGATCATCTCCGCAACAGCGGGAAGGACCCCAATTACTGCGGGGATCTACATATAAAAGGGAAAGTCACCAAAGATAGACGCATTAGAATTGCGCGGACCGGATAGTCGGGATCCTCGAAGAATTTGGTGAAGTGCTGCTCAATCTTTTTCGCGTCGGCCTTCATCCGTTCTGCGGCCAAATGCCTCTCCTCGTATTTGGAAAACGACAGTCGTCTGAACAAAAAGGCCCCAGCTCCGAGATCGATTTGTGTGTGTGTACAACCTACCTAGTTTCCAGAGCGGTCAAAAATTCGGCAACCAGCTAAATAGAAGAGCGGACAAATATTTTTCGATATTGACGAGCACACCTTAAAGAGCAAGTCATTCATCATTGAGTAGCGGGTTGCCACGCGCAAATGTCGATAGTCCCTGTAGTAGTCGGCAATTGTGATACAAATTGTGTCCAGATCGGCCGAGCCGAGGAGCCTACAACAAATTATTGAGCGATTGGCTTAGACTTTGTGACCCGCCAAGTTCTTGTCAGGATTTGCTGCATGTGTTTCAGAATGTCCTCCATAACTTCGTCCAGCAGAGCTGACATGGCGAACTGCATTCCAAACTTCCACTTCTTCTTCAGTTGTTCCATTTTCGCAATTAGTTCTTGGCGATTGACTACAGAAAATCCCGTGGAACGAGTAGAGATCATCGGTTCGCCCTTTTCGTTCACTTCTGACACATTGCTCTCCATCGTGAGCCGAATGTGCTTTTCCAACTTGTCCGTCGAGTCCACACAAATGTCCAGATTGTTCGCAATCGCAATCTGCAAATGCCTTTGCGCAAAATGGAATTCAACCGAACGCACGATTGTGGCCGTGTAGTGCTGGAATAGAGCGCGATTCTCGAAGTGTTTGCTCCTGTAGGCAGTGGTGGCATCCTTGTACTTGCCAGCGAACACGCTGAACTCGTCCACCGCAACGTCTATTATGCGCGGAATTATTTCTTGCGAGAATTGTTTGGACAAGGCGACCTAAGTTAGATTCCATTATTAAGGCAACTGTCCATATTGGGGTTCTGGCACCGTGTCTTCAACCATGCCAAACAGAATGCTGGGAAGTTGAGTGTAGTAGAACTTGTTGCTGTCCACTTCGGGCAGGACATGTTTGTACCAATCCTGCGGAATTTTGCTGCTTTCACATTTAAATAGTACCATGCCTACATCTTTTTCCTGAACAAGCGTTTTGTCCAACCACTCATGCATGTCTTTGCGTGTCATCTCGATGAACTGGTCGTGCAGGTAGTTGGTGGTGGATTTGGGCAGCAATGGCTGCTCCTGCACCAGCGTCTGGGCCTGGATCCCCAGACGAGGGTTTCCAAGCATTTGTTCGCCGCTGAAAAAGCAGGCATTTATTCAATTCCACAGATGCCCCTCCCCCACGGGTATTCCCGGATCCAGCCCAGAAGTTGGACCAGTTCATGTTTCTCCAGAGCATCGGAGGCCAACTTCTTTATCTAGAGTGCAGAGCATAAATTTCCGGCGGACCCCAAAACAGACGTGGAGGGAAATGCTGTCGTGGTAGTACTTGATGTAGCGGTCGTAAATATTATATTCGGGTGGGAAACAAGCGGCCAATGAGTTCTTCACCAGCCGTAGATCTTCAACCACCCGGAGTCTGCACGCTTCCAAATATCTGAAATTCGGATTCATAATTATTTTTTGCTGCGCAATTCGGCACCTGGCCAGCCATTGTCGATGGATCGTCCTATCCTCCAGTTGATTTCCCTCAAGCCGGTCGCGGACATTTTTCAGCAACACTCCAAACAAGTGGCGCCGCCATTGTCTAGGTCTTCCGTGGGGCATAAAATTGTTCGATACTGGCTTTTGGTCGAGATAATAGTTGTCAATTCTACAAAACTGCAGTTGTAAAATTGTATTTTATTTTCACCTTTCCTCCCGTTCGATTATTCTCAATGCGGAAACTAATTGCTGTAGTGCGCTGTCATCGCCCTGCACAGCTTCGAGCGCTCGCGAACAAATATACCAAATTTGTTTGCCCAAATCTTCCACCAATTTGTCCACGTCTTGGAAATACGTTTTCAGCAACTGTAAAAGGCACATACGAAGTGGACATTCATAGAATTTCCGCACACACATTTTTATCATAGTCTCTGCGGTCAGAATTGAGTTTGTGCACCTCGTACATCAGATCGTCACGTGCATTTTCCAAATCCATTATGCTGAAGAATTGGACAACTTTCAAAAAAGGTAATGGTATTCAGACTTCTTATGAGCATGCAGCAACTTTCCCTCCATAATCATCCTGAACCAGCGATTTCACACTAACAAAGAGCAAATATTTTTTACTACTCGTGAGTTTTCTCGATAGTGTCGGCCAAATTGAATATGTGCTTTATGTTGTCCATTGCAATTGCGTACTGACTGTGTTGACTATTTGCCTTGCTCAGCATACTCAACTTGCTTCTCGCAGTCGGAATGGACCGTAGCATCGAAAAAATCGCCTGCATACTGGAAAACAAACAAAAACTAAATTTTCTTTATGTACAACACCTTTTGTCGATTTGCTTTACTTCCTCGCCCACCACCTGTAGATGTGAAATGGCGGAGCGAATACCTTCAAGCTGTGTTTGGACACCGGTTCTCAACATGGCTTCGACTGCGGCCTTTTTCCGTTCCGATTTCTTGAGCAATTCATCAATCTTATCCAACTGAGAAGGTCTCTGGAACATAGAAGCGATTTGGGCCAACGTGGATTCATCTGTGGTGCTCCCATCGTTTTGCAATTGAATACTCATCTCACTAAATGCTAATTATGTGATGGTAATAATTTTATATTGTTGAAGTTATAGCTGATGAATTGATTAAACTTTCGAATTGAAAAACATGAAGGAAATTGGAATTCATTTCTTAACAAAATTAAATGAATGTATGAACCAGGCCTGAACTTGGTATATTTGAATTGTGTTTTGAGATTAAAGTTCTTTCTCGGGAATTTGAGCGGTTCCTGGGAATGTCTTGCCCTCCAATACAACTTCCTTGCATTCTGGTTGTTTAATCAAGAAATCTTTAGCATCCCAAGCTTGAGAACCTTCTAAAACGGTAACTTATTTTTGCAGACAGAAAATAAATTGAGCCAACCTCGGAACAGGAACAAGACTCGATCATCGTCAACAATGAAAACTTGTGCGTCAATGTGATTGTTGAAAAAATTAGTTTGCCAGAACGAAGACATCCTATCAGTAAAATCTCTTGGTGTCTTGGTAGATGAATCGAGAGCTGGGTTTTTCACTGATACAAACATCATAACTGATTGCCCTCGTTTAGTTAATTTGATCAGTTCATCCGGCGATTTAGCCTAGAAAAAGCTAAAATTTTTAAACAACAATACAAATAAAAGTAGAAACCTTTTTTCGGAGAGAATCAAGATCAATGTTCGGTGGCTTTTTCTGATTAGGCAATTCATCTCGAGACAATTCATCTTGGTCATTCTCTTCCCATTGTTCATACAACTTTTCCATCTCCGCATCAGTGTAATCGCGAATATCTTTTTTTGCAGAAATTATATTTAGCAAAACGAGGAAAAGTATCAATGGGATTGAAGAGTCATTGCACAATCGTAACATTCTTCTGAGAAAGGGCTTGTTCAGCTAAATTCCCAAAAGTGGTGAGCATGGAGCAATTGGCTTTGGCGCAAGGCAGAAGCACACGGCTCGGCTTCTGGGTTTGAGTCTAGGTAGTATAAAAGAGAGAGTTCAAGGTCCAAATCAAAAAGCTCAAATTCAATTAAAAATCAAAAATTTAATCCAGGAATTCAAGTTTTGGTAATCAAAATTAGGCCGATTTGATCATTCTGGACAAAGTTAAGTCAAATATTGTGATGCAAAAATTTTGTAGCCTTTTAAATACACCACTTTATATGAATTAATCTTTATCCAATCCCGCCTTCCTTCGAAGTCAAGTTTTCAGATCAGAGATTGAAGATTTAAATACCACATTATTAAACTATTTTTATTTTAATGCCATCATCCCAAAATGGTTGCTTGAGCTCTTCTACCGGAGTACGCCCAAGTTCCATTGGCAATAGCTACAATGAAGATTTTGTGGTGGATGACTGTTTTGCAGACGATGATTTGCTAACGCCAGATGAATTAAACAGTGAGTTAGTTTTTAATATTTCTAATTGTTTTGATTTTGAGATGCCACTTCGCTAAAACAACAATTAGAGACGGGAAAGTCATTCCTTGAGCGTGATAATTTTGAAAGCGAATTGGGAGCCTCTCATGACGATCCTTTTTCCGAAGACTTTTCCAGTTTATCAAATTTAGATATTCTCGAGGTTTTTGGCGAGGGCGATTTGGTTGGAAGGTATTTTTGATGTGAGAAAAATATCTTACTCTTAATATGATTCAGGCCTGTTGTTGTGATTTACGCGCATCGACTTCCGTCGAATAAGTCCTTCGACCATTACAAGTTCTTGAGATACATCCAATTCACGCTGGACAAGATCGTCGATTTGGACTACTCCATCATTTACTTCCATTATGGATTGCGTTCAAACAACAAGCCGCCACTCAAGTGGCTATTGCGTGCCTACCAGTTGCTGGATCGACGGTATTTTCCTTGTCGATTACATTATTTGAGAACATATACAGCTACAAGAAGAATCTGAAAGCGCTGTATTTGGTGCATCCGACTCGGTTCATTCGTTTCCTCTGGAAGATTTTTCAACCAATCATATCGCTAAAGTTTGAGCAAAAAATGCATTACATGAACAGTTTGGACGAACTTAACTCAGTAATCTCGATCGCCAACTTGAATCTCCCGCATCCCATTATCGAGTGAACATGTGTTTAATGTAAAATTTTGAAATGCAAATTTAAGCTATGATCATTCCATTGGTGTGTCTTCCGCACCAAATCCGAAAATTCACGTTCCTTCTCAACAACCGCCTCGACCTACCCAGCAATTCAACGTACCGCTGAAATTGTATGCACTTAAAAATTAAAAATTTAACCAAATTTTGCAGTATAATGGATCACTCGCCGAATGCGGACATTCCTCCGATAGTCACCGAGCTGATCGATTTTATTCGCTTAAATGGGATGGATACAGAGGGCATATTTCGCCGATCGGCCCCTCTCAATTCCATTAAGAATTTGCAGCAACGCATAAATATGGGTATCTTTAGAAAAACGCATTGTTGTTCAAAAAAACATAATTTCAAGGGGAGAAGGTTGATTTTGCCAACGACCCAGTGTTCGGCGGGGATGAACAGAACGGAGTAACGCATGCGGCGGTCTTGCTCAAGACCTTTCTTCGATCCATGGGCGAGCCCGTGATGACAAACAAACTCTACCCCGAGCTGGCTCTACTTAACGGTAACGGCCAAAGTGCTGGTCAATACACATGTATCTCGGTACAATTCAGGCGTGGAAAAGGCCAACAAGGTTAACGAAATCCGACGTTTATTGCATGAACTGCCGTTGGAGAACTACTTGTTGCTGAAGACGGTGATACAGTTTCTTGTTGAGGTGGCTGAGCACAGCCAAGCGAATCTTATGGACGCAAACAATTTGAGGTGGTCTAAAATCCAAGATGATGGAAACAGCCATTTTAAATTTTAATTGCTCTTAGCGTCGTGTTTGGCCCAAACCTGACTTGGCCCACTGACCAACAAGTGCCGATGTCTCAATTGAACAATCTGAACAGTTTCTGCTACACGCTGATTAAACATTTCGATGAAATTTTCGTCGACAATTACTGAACGAACACAAGCCTCTCCAAATTCCTCGTTTGGAACGCACATAATTTGAACATCAAGCAAATTTTATACTCCGTTTCATTGTGATATTTGATATAACCTAGTTTGACAATTCTAACAATGGATTTTGTATTTACCTGTATAATGATTTAATGATGAAAAATGCACAAGCCTGCCTAATAAAAATTCAGGCAGTTAGTGAAATTTTCAAATAAAACGTTAAAACCCTTCACGATATATCATTTTTGCACAAATTAATGTTTATAATCAACAAAATTTATTCAGAATCCTCGGGACAAAGCTGAATGGGGCTGAGCAAAGACTACTTGAAATTTTTGCCGGCCGGTATCTGCAATTTGGTTGGATCTCCGAATGGCTCGGTTCAGTTTGTCGACGGCGTCACCTGTGCAGTCATAGCCGGAGAGCAGGTCAACTTCTACAATATGCGCACACTGGAAAAGGTTTTTACTTTGGCCTCTTGATTGCAAATATACAACTTGGAATTTCAGACCTACAGTGTCACACGTGAGGGGAAAACGGTGACGGCCTTCAGATTGAGCCCCGACCGATCTCTGGTCGCAATCGGTTACAACGACGGCGAGTTGCATGTGTACAAACGGAATGAGCAAAGTAGACCTTTTCCATCTGTTCACACAATCAGCCATTCCTAGGCCAACACTCGGTGTTTGCCGGACACAGGACAGGCGTGAACTGTCTGGCCTTCAGCAGTGACGGCTTGATCCTGGCTTCCGGAGGAAAGGACTCCGTCATCGTAGTGTGGGATATTGTCAATGAAGTTGGTCTCTGCAAGTTCACGGGACATAAGAGTTCTGTTACAAACATGCAATTCGCACAAAATGACCAATTTCTGGTTTCGAGGTTATTTAACTTTTTTTTCAATATTTTTTTTTGCATTTTAGTTCCAAAGATATGCACATCAAATTTTGGAGTATGGCCAGTCGTTCAAGTTTCTACACACTAGCCGAAAGTTCATCCGAAATTTATACATTTGCCTTGATCGACCAGGATCGTCTTCTAGTCGTGGGCAATGCCGAAATTGAGTTGTTGGTGTTCGAATTGTGCTGGTTGAACAGCGCGGATGGAGAACTGGTTCAAAGTGGCGAGGAAAATGGCGAGTCGAAAAAGCGGCGAAAATCCGCGCAAAAGCCCCTGGCAGGATCGGATTTAATTGAGAACCAAGTGGAACAGGAAAATGTAACTCACCATCTGTGCGATTCTTTTGAGTCGATTTTTAGCAAATATTTCGGTGCAAGAAACGCGGAACTTTGATTCGCCAGGCGAAGGGTCGCGCACTGCAATTGGCAGTATCCAGCGACGAGACAATCGTTTGCTGTGTTGGCGCCGATTCTGCGATGGACATCTACAGGCAACATTCCCGCTTTGGTCTATCTACTATAGTTCGACCTTTATTTGCAGGCACTTCAATGAGGAAGAAAGCCAGAAACGTTACCAGAAAAAACTCCGAAAAGTACGGCAGAGGATTGAGCTGCCAAAAGATGGGTATTGAATGGAAGGATCCCAATTAATCAACCACGAGTAACATTTTCTTCAGGGAGGCTCAGAAGAAACTGGAACTGGAGGTGAGCCGAGATGTGACCACCTTGATCACGCGGATCGGCGACTTCCGAGCCGACTCCAAGCTGAAGTGGGTCGACATTTGCGACTCGTTCACAGCGCTAGAGAATGAAAAAATCCGCGAGTACAGGGTTAGAATTTGCTAGTCTTTTTGGTCCAATATACGACGAATTCGTTTCAGATATGCATTTTGCTGAAGACCAACGATGTGCAGGGAGTTGCGCTGCGCATCGACTGGAAGAGCAATGCCACCACTGCGGTGCCTCTGGTGAGCATTGGCCAGCGTGTCCATCGCAGCGACGTCCGCGCCTTGGCGGTCGCCGCAGATGACTCCTTTTTCGTCTCCGGCTCAAACGAGTCGGCGGTCATTTGGGAAATGGACACACTCAGCGTGGCCAACAAACTCACCGAAGAGGCAATGGCACAAGTGAGCGCACTGATTGTCGTCTCCGATCAAAAGCAGCTCATCGTCGGAACGCGGGCAAGGATATTTATTTGGAGGACGTGCTGAGGCCAGAACCTATAGTATTATTTGGTTTAGAGTGGTTCCATTTTTCTATTTAATCTACGAAGCTGTGAACTGATCGAAACGCACGAGAGAGCCCACCAATCGTCCATTTCCGCTATGCACACGTATCCGGAGAAAGTAATCTGAAAACATGCATTTAAGCAAAGCATATCCCTGTTTCCAGAATGGCTTTCTTTCTTGTGGCAGCGACAAAAAAACACGCTTTTGGCACTTTGAGCAGTTCACGGAAATTGATGGCAGGTAGGTTTATGAATTTAAATTAGCTCTATTTTTGAATTTACTCCAAGAAAACGTCTCACTCTAAAATCCAAACGTATTCTGGAGTTGCCCGATGAACCGCTTTGCGCCGCCATTTCGCCCAATGGGAAATTTGTCGCCTTCGGACTTCTGGACAACACTGCTCGCGTCTACTACACGGACAGCTTGAAGTTCTTCGTTTCCCTCTACGGCCACTCCCTGCCCATTTATTGCATTGATATATCCCATGTGAGTGTCGGTGCTCAACTTTATTTCGCTAATTATAGGACAGCAAACTGGTGGTGACAGGATCGGCGGATAAATCTGCCAAAATTTGGGGTCTGGACTTTGGCGATTGCCACAAATCGCTGTTTGCGCATGACGACACGTAATTCGTTTGAGAAGTTGTATGATCATTATTTGCCCCCTTTTCAGCGTAACATGCGTCAAATTTTCAACCGAATCGGTTGATGAAAGGGTATTCTGGACAGCGGGCAAGGATGGAAAGCTGAAGCAGTGGGACGCCAACAAGTTCCACCGGATTCAGACATTGGAGGGGCACTCGGCGGAAATTGATGCGCTTGCACTAAGTCACGATGGCAGGACTTTGGTATTCTGAAAGCTCAATGGCCAGTTTTCCAAATGTCTAATTTTACAGATTTCCGCCTCCAGGGACAAGTCCATTCGCTTGTGGGAACTTTCGGACGAGTTGATTGTGCTCCAAGAGGAGGAGGAAAGGGAGCGGGAAAAGGAATACGAACAGAAGCTGATAGATCAGGAAGAAATTGTTTGTTGTTGTGCAGCATATTGGAGCAGTATTTTTTCATATTCTGGTACAGATACCGGGCGAATCCAGGGAGGCAGCAGAAGAAGACATGGCTCCGCTGAAGAGCATGGAGACAATCAAATCAGTGAGAAGCGCCCTTTAGCTATTGTCAAGTTCTGACTTGCACTTAAGACCGAAAGCATAATCGAGGCGATTGAAATTGTCCGCGCGGAGAGGCTTGAGCGCGAGAAAGGGCCGGCTGATGTTAGATTTGAATTTCTATTTGGAAATTAATTTTCTCTCCAGCAAAATGTTCACCCGTTGCTCAAACAGTATCCGGTCGGATTGGAACATCTATTCCTTGCGGATGTTGTCCAGCAAATCAGACACAGCCATTTGGAGCGCAGTTTATTGAGTCTCCCCTTCGGCTACGTGTCCGATCTGCTAAAGGAAATGAGCAAATGTGCGAAAGCAAACTACAAGCCGGAAATTGCTTCGCGCGTTGCGCACTTTCTGATCAGGATTCACCACAACCAGATCACTCATTCGATTGAGTTCCTTCACATTGTAGACGAACTTCGAACAGTTTTGCCGGCGAGGATAAACAAATCGATTGTGGACATTTTCTGTTTGCTTGTACCTTTTTGTTTTTCAGACACAAACTGGCTTCAACATTGCCGGTCTGCGGCTGCTGCAAATGCAATTGGAACGACGTGAGAATAAAAAACTATTCGATGTGCAAAGGGCAGATGCGGAAAGGACGGCCAAGAAGAAAAAGCAACGGAAGAGGGTGAAAGAGGTTGCCTTTATAAAAACGCCAGTTTCTTAATTTTAGAATTGTATTTCACCATCTTTTTGTTCTTGTTCGTATTGTTATCGCTTATTGTTATTGTTGATAAATGATCACCCGCATACACATACAATACTTTTTATGAAACTGCGTGCAGAAGTTTGTGTTGAATTCTAAATTTTACTTTGGTTACATTTTAATCTTTAATCTCTTTTACTTGTATCGAAAACAGAGGCAGTGTTGCCAAAATGCCATTCTATAAATAAAACGAGCACGCGTTACATGGATATGTACTACATATAGGGAGGGAAATGATGAGAGAAAGACTGGAGAAAATAGAAGGCGACTGGATAGCAGAGATAGGCGCCAGCGAGGACCGAACTCCAAATACGTGTGTGAATAAGAGAGCGGCGGCAAGCTGACAACACGGCATCGGCTGAACAAAACAACCAATGAAAAGCCAATTTTTGGGAAAAATACATATTAAAATATTGGTTCAATTTTTCCGTCATATCTACTACACATAATAATATGCCAGACTTATACAAAAATTAAAATATTGTAGATATGTGAATGTTGTTGCTCGCATGGACTTTGTTCCATAATGCAATACGCTACGGGCGTAGGCAACGTATTTTCAACGTGATATGCGCACATGTTTATTATCAATCTAACAACGGTAGCAATAATGGCAATGCAGAAGGCAGCATTTGCTGTCGGCTCGCTTCAACTGCAAGTTCGCAACCCTGGAGATTATTTAGGCGGGTCAAATTGACCAGTTTAATATCATCGCATCACCTGTTTTATTCCAGCACTTGCAACACTCTTCTGCGTCGAGCGCCCAGTGAGCCTATATTATTTCGAAACTACGATAACGATAGTGAGCGGAATTGTCGTCAAATTTATTTCGATGGACAGCGCGAGATAGCGGTTGATACAGCTACACCTTTGGTATTTTGAGAACAATTACATAACAACCATTCAAAGCCTCGACTGCGTATCGCTGACTGGCAATTACACGTGCCTTCCTCAACATTGCGTTCCAATGTTGGTCAGCCGAAAATTATTTACTTCGCCGTTAGAACAGTGTCCACTTCCGACGGAATAGTATGTCACCCTACTGCTCCCCAGATGCACATTCCCCCAAATGAAATTCACTTGGCGAGTTTCAGAAATGTAAACCAATTATGCATTATATTTCCTTTTCTGGGTTTAGCTCAATTCTTCCGCCACGATGGTAGCACATCTTCGCTCCAAACCTTCGCTTTGCCTCTACAGTGCTACGCTTGAGCAATTCGCCAATTTGGCGTTTTGGTGGAGCGAGGGAAGCCTGTTTGAATATTCGGCTAAGTTGCGTGTTGACGAGATTAAAAGTGAAATTACTTCTGTTCATAATCAGATTAATACGTATTTCGTTTTTAAGCAATTCCATCCCCCTTCGGTCAAATGCTGGGTCGAGAGGCACGGCCCAGAAGTCAATGCAATTCAGTCCCACCAATCAGATTTGAGCCCGGGGCTAGCGGAATAGAGCTATTACCCGCACGAGCAGCAACTTCACTGTCAAATGGAAAGGCACGTGCCTCTATAGATGGATCTGCAGAGCGACCTGACTCCCTGTTGGAACTGCTGTTTCGCAGGGAAATGAATGAGGAAAGCAACAATCCAGACAAAGAGTTCATGGCATTTCGCCGTTGGAACAGCATCCACTGGCACTGTCAGGATTCATCAAATGAGTCTTCACTATTGTAAGTTATGGAGAGCAAAGGGAAATGATCTTTGGGGAGTGCATACTCGAAAACTGCTACTTTTTTCCCTTTACTAAACATTTTGCAATTGGATTCAATTCGCTTTTTGGACTCCCGAAACTATTGCCCCTCTAAAAACCATTGGTCGCCTTCAAATTAAACATTAATAAAGGGTTGAATCCCAATTTCTTCGCTTCCCTTTTTCCTCTTTTATTTTTTCGGAGTTCAATCCAAATTTAATTAGATAAATAGACTCCTTTTCGATTTTCACGCGACCTTCAGTACACTATCTCAATTTAATGGAGTTTTTTAATCAGATTTTCTTCGTCGTCACCGTCTCATCCTTTAAATAGAAAAGAGAACAGGAGCTCGGATTTGCCAAATTACTTTAAAAAATTGCGAAAGCGACGCACTCGGGCGCATTCAGAAATTTCCGCTAGTGCTCATGCTCACAATAATTTGCGGTACTCGGCCGAATCAGGGTTTACTAGTTTCCCCCATTTTAAATATATAAGTATTTTTTCTCACAGTTGGGATTTGACCTCAGCCGCTGGGTCTTCAACGGACTCCAGCCAGATTTCTTGCTCGCTGGTGTCTGAACAGCTTATTCCGCACATTTGTTCCTCTGAACCGGAAGGAATTGAGAGTCGAATGTGAGTGGTGTCCTGCGATTTATTATTGGTTGCCTGCGTGCTTACTCTTTCTTCGTCGCAATTCCCCTTCTCCATTCCCTTCATTACAAGCGAACTTTTAGTGCAGAGAACGGAGAAACAGTGGCAGGAGAAGGGAGGTGCCTAACGATGACTCTTTCCGGCGAACGACAACACGAAGGGGAGTCTCTGCACAGCAAATGGCAGCGAGAGCAAAAGGACGTGAAAAGTGAGTGGCGAGATAAAAAAAATTCCCCCCGATGGGGTGGTGTTCAATTGAGCCACTCCTCTCCCCATTTGATGTTCTTTCTCGCCT
Organism: Radopholus similis; assembly: GCA_013357305.1. NCBI lineage: Eukaryota > Metazoa > Nematoda > Chromadorea > Rhabditida > Pratylenchidae > Radopholus > Radopholus similis. Next base: position 13,976 of record VAHH01000118.1, read on the forward strand.
CGTCTCGCCAATCCACCACAGAATGATCTCAGTTTTCGCGCCGTTAATAACTTGATTACCGGCATTTTAGCAAAGACAAGCCACGACTACGGCCCTTCTCCGTCTCCAGCATCGCCAATGAAGGCCGCCGTTTCCTCCTCTTTGGACCAGCGGGGCAAATCCATCGCTGCAATGGTGTCTTCCACCGCGCAGAGAAAGTGCTCGCCAGATGAACAACACGCGAAGGCAATTTTACGGGAATATCGATTTTTGGAATCCCCTTTTACCTAATAATTGTGGCGCAGATTAAACCATCGGGTCATCCAAGGGATACATAATTATTGTGGGCCTCCAATTCGGTAAACACAGCTCGGTCATCTTCTTAGAACACCGACCATTCTCGTTATTTCCCAAGCTATCGAGGGTAATTTTCGTAATTGCAGTTGGTTTGTACTCCCCCTGATGCTGCTGCCCATTCCCTTGACACTCGTAGACAACACTCGGTCACCCCCACAACCAGCAACAGACGGCCGCGCTCCGACAGTCTGATGGAGGAAAATTCATCTGCTCCATTGGCAGATATACATAGCGGGAAAGGGTTGCACGCGCGCAATTCATTGTCCAGAAGTTGGTCTTAGTTCGAAATTAATTTTTCACCTTTACCTATTTGAGGCACTTCTCTGATGCCTGGCACATCGCCCACGGCCATTTCTGCTGTAGAACTCCGAAGGCGTTCATTGAGGTCCGGCAGACTCTAAAATAAAGGACGATGTCCACCCAGATTTTGCAGTCCTCTTACCATCTCGCTGCTGGTCAATTACGGCGGTCAAGAGTTTCCCGCCGTTGTTTCGTCCAACTCCACCAGGAACACAGTGCTCAGTGCCGACCCCTACTTCCCGGGGAAGTTGCCCACTCGTCGAGTTCATAGTACCCCGCGACGCAGTCTCCGAAACAGCGAATCATCGGTGGATGGCGGCGCAAATGATACATCCGTTTCTGTTGGAGGCGCCTTGTCCGGCAAAAGTCCCGTTGAATTGGCAAGTCCAGGCGATCTGAACGCTGGGAAGCCGCGACAGAAGCCTCCATCGGTAAACAATTTTGAACAAAATGTCAGAAAGTTCGGTTTTATGTCTTAATTTTGCAGATGCTTGTATATTGTGCCGACAACAATGAATTATTTCTTCAAATTCGGCAAACGTTACGCACAATCGTTCCCTCCGACACGTACACTATTTCCACACTGACTACTCGAGCACTACTCAACCATCCGTGGATGGATCAATGCGCTGTATGTCAGAAATGCTAATTTGCCAATTGTTTTTTACTGTAAGTGCCTCATAATTGCGGACACTTCGAAACTGGATGATACGGCTTGGGCACGACTGCACAACTATTTTGTGAATTCAGGCAAAATTCTGTTCGTTTGCGAGAACTCTTTGTTGGCCAGTCTCACGACGGCCCATTCTACTCGTCAAAAGTCGTCACTTCTGAAATGCGCGTTTGAATCGAACAAATCAGTGACCGCAGCGATGGGAAAAGAGTTTGGCACTTTTTTGAAGCGGGCGCTCAAAGGTCTTGCAAAAAGCGGCGAAATTAACGAGACTTTCTACGCGCGAGACACTGTTGGGGGGACACGCTTCTCTGTCGTGCTGTTCAAGAAGAAGGAGCAGCCAATGCTGCTATATATGCAGAACTTGGGCCAGAAGGCGAGCGCACTCTTTTCCGACGCTACCACTGAACAGTTGCTGCAAGGATCGTTGATTCGCGATGCATTGCATCGTTTGGGACTGAAAGATGTACTGAACCCGCCATCAACAGCCGCCGTTGCTGGTGCTCAACAACGAAAGGCGCTATCATATGGTTATCTATTTGCCTACAAAGACACAGAAATTCTGGACGTTCCGGTAAAATCGAATGATATTGGTTGAAGGAACAAGGCATTCCCACTTCTCATGTTCAAGGGTTTGACCTACTGCAAGATGCTTGGACTGCGGCCAAAACTATTTTTCCAAAGGCACAGTACTGTTCCGTCCGAAAACAACGAAGAGCTGGTACCCAGTTCGGAGTTGCTACCGGTTAAAGTCCGACGCCGCGCGGACAATGTGCTGCTGAATGACAAATTTAACGTGGAGCAGTACTTCAGCCTTTTGAACACAAAGCGACTTGGTCGTTTGCTACTCTATGTGCCCGCTTGTGAGACTACGATGGATGTGTCTAACACGCTCTCGGCCGCATTCCCAGAATTCGACGGAATCTTGGTGGTGGCAGGATCTCAAATTGGCGCAAGGGGTGGGCGAATACAATTATTTCTACAAAGAAAGAATGATTTTTTTTTTCACAATTAAGGTCGTTCGGGCAATGACTGGCTTAGCCCCGAGGGATGTGCGACATTCACGTTCAACTTCAATATTCCATTCGATTCCCAGTTGGGGCGTTCGCTAGGATTCTTGCAACATATTATGTGAGTAAAACTAGGCAATTGACTGAACGCGTCCGATTTTTAGGGCCGTCTCAATTGCGAGTGCTGTGTACAAATTATTGGAGTATGATGTGCCGGTAAACATTCGTTGAATGTTAAGCAATATTATGGTGTTTTAGGATTTTCCGATCAAACTCAAATGGCCCAATGACATTTATTATGGACGTTCCTATAAACTGGGCGGTATCATTGTCCAAGCATCTCAACGTGATGCTAGTTTCTGGTGCTTGGTCGGCGTTGGATTGAACGTCTCCAACTCGAAGCCAACGGTTTGCATCAACGATATGCTTCCGGCGGACTCAAAGCTCCAACTCAGTGTAGAACAAGTGATTGCAATGGCGATGAATGAATTTGAACGTTTCGTTAACATGTTCGAAAAGAAGGGCAAAATGGAGTTCCTCAAATATTATTACCAGTTTTGGATGCATTCGCATGAGGAAGTGCAAATACTACGAAGGGAAGATGGCGCAAAGGAAAAAGTGGTGATTCGGGGACTAGACGAGAATGGTTATCTAGAAGTCAGGAGCAAGAAATCAGGGCAAATTATGAGTGTCATGGACGACGGTGAGTCCAATTTCTTAACTATCTATGATTGCATCCTATTATCCGGTTAGGGAACAGTTTCGACACATTTCATGGGCTAATTGTGCCCAAATAATGAATGTGTTTGCGTATTGATTGAAACTGGTTTTGAATTCTATGAAGAAAGCGTGAAAATGTAAATACTAAATATGGATCTCATTGTTAGGATTAGTATACCTTTGTGATACATATTTGAATGGTTTTGCTGTTTAAAAATAAAGTACATAAATACTAAAGTTGTGGCTGATTTGATTTACAATACCTATCTAGTTTCCCGGTTTCTGATATGGGATTGGAATGACAAAAAATATTAAGCATTAACCATTTCAATTTATACTGTGATCCAGTCAGTCTTCTTTCCAATATAAAAATGCTAAAACTCGACGCATTCAGTATCGTTTCCCTCTTTTCAATTCTCATCAATTCCTTTTTCGCTCATCGGTGGAACAGCATGATCCTTTCAGCCAGCTGGGGGTCAGCATAATCCGCATCGTCCATTGCAGGTCCAAAATTCTCTTTGGGGAAGGGAATCGGCGCTCTCTTACCGAATCTAAATTACCAGCAGGGTAGTGTGGGACCAATTGTCATTTATATAATTCAAAATTAGCTTAACCTCATTCGGCTTCCCTTGGACCGAAACTCAGTCAGTAAATCGTCGAAGTCCCCATCCCTCCGAACCAACGCAATGTGGCCATGCGGTCTTGTTCCAACCACTTGGTGGTGAAAAGCGAGTAGAGAAAAGAGCGCGGCGAAAAGGAAGATCAGCGATTTTGGCGCTAGCATTTTTGACGAGCGAGGCGGTAACCGCAGGTTAATTTTTCCTTAGAACAAATCTGATTAAACAGTAAATGGGCAATATGTTGTTAAGGATTAAGATACAACTTTTCAATGAAAATACGCCGTTTGTCATAAAGTCATGGTACGTTTCTATAAGAAGCACACGGATACAGGGGATACCGAAGGGGCATGTTCGCCCACCCACCTATGGAATTTTTCTTTTCATCAGCTTTTCGTCTCAGCGAATTTACTGCATAATTGATGAGTTCATTCACCCACCCACTTCACCGAAATAAAAGAAATCGCACATTATTTTAATTATATTCCTAGCCGTGAAGGCAGGAAGGCACCATAGCACAACAAGTTCGAAAAATCCGAATATCTAATAAGTTACATAATAAAGAGGGAGGGGGTCTAGTTGGGCTGAGTTGGAGGAGAGTAATAAGTAATAATAATAACTCATATTTAAGTAGTGTAATGACCTAATTTTTTTCAAGCTGGGCACGGTGGAGGGTGGAATGTGGAATGAAACTGAATGGGATGAAAAAAGAAATGCTTGAAAATGGATGATGGACCGGCTGGCTCCTGGCTTTTGGCGGAACCAAACAGGATTATTGGGTACGCCAACAAGGCGCAAATCCAATTTAAAAACACAGGCTCATTTGGCAATCAAAAGAAAGAAGAAGGGCTGGCTGGCCTGGCAAGGCGTATCCAGTTTGTAGTCATGCCGTCTCCGCATCCGGTTTCAGCAACCAAAGCAAATACCTAACCTAGTTACCGCCGCCTCCTCTCCATTTCCTTTCACAATTTCTCGGGATTTTACATTCGGCGACGAGTTGATGTGATGTGGGCGTACAAAATAAATTACTGCTCGCAAAACGCAGTCTATATTTGGACGTTCCGGAAAAAGCTGGGAGTCAACTGACGAAAAAGAAAATGTTTCCTTCATATTTATTTAGTGTCGCATTACTAACCTCTCTTTTTCAGGATAATTAATGTATTTGATTTCTAGCAGAGCAAAGAGGTTAATGAATGTCAACATTTCGAGGTGCACAATGCTCATTTATTTGAAAATATAGAAATTAAGGGCGTATTGTTCAAAGGGGCCAAGTCTGCAGAAGAAGGCTTGGAAAAAAGATGTTGTCTATCTTCACCAATTTCCTCGAAGCCCAATTGCGCCAAATCTTTCTCCATTCTGCCTTAAAGGTTTGATTTCAAGAGTTTCTTTAAATTCTTTGTGCTCTAAGTTGAAACATTCATTCGGGCTCATGACATCAAATACGAGTCAAAAAGTACCTGGTTAACACGTTCTGTCGAGGGCCGGTTGCCATTTATCGAGCTCAATGGCAAGCAAATAGCAGATTCGCAAGTGATCCTTTGGAGGCTGGTGGATCATTTCAAAATAAATGTGCGATTGACTATCTTCCATTTCTCAATCGCACCTCAATCCCGTATAGTTCGGGCTGGACGTACAACAAGAGGGCACAGCGCGTGCAATCGACAGACTGATTGAGGGATCTTCTTACTAGTAAGTGATTGTGTTCATTCCCTTTTATTTTTCCATCTTTCAGTGCCATGCTATTGTTCTGCTCTTATGAGAATTCCTTAAATTTGACAAATCCCCAAGTCAGCGGACTTCGATTGCCCAGTTTTTTCACATCAATACTGGCCAAAAGACTCGCAGAAACGGTAGAAACAATTTAAATTGATTTCGCTTCGGAGATCAAAACCTTTGAAAAAATTGACTATTTTTTCATGACAAATTTTAGCGATGGAGAGGTTTTGAGATAAAATTCCACTTTCAGGCTAGAAAAAGACTAGCAACTGAAGGCACTTTACGACATCCACGTGATCTAGTAGTCGAAATGCTGAGGAGTGATTTGGATGCTTTGACCCATTTGTTGGGCGAGAAAAAGTTTTTTCTGGGAATGCGGCCTACCATTGTAATAAATTTTGCGATTATTGAAAGTTTTCCTGTTATATTAGCCCGACTTCACATTCTTTGGACATTTTGGTCTTGTATATCACTTTCCATTCGATCAACCGGCCAAGAACATGCTCGAGAAGGAAGAACGGTACAAATCGCTGAGGATGTTGATAAAGAGAATGCGCTCACATTACTGGCCAAATTGGCCAGAAGTTAGGGATTGAAATGTGCCAAATTCCTCCTAGTAGTTTGTATCTTTAGGGCTCAAAAAAATAAAATTGGTATAAAATGTTGTAAATATATATATATTATTCATATGCAATTCATTAAAAATTGTTGAACTCGATAATCTCAGTTTTTTAAATAATTTCATATATATATATATATATATATATATATATATATATATTTTTATTTTAGCCTGGTTTGGATGAACGTGTCAAACTTAATGACGGATGAAGATAGCGGCCACGGGAAAGAGAACTCGTCATTTGAGAGAAGAATTGTGGTTGCGAATAATCAATTGTGCAATCAAGCGATGTCGTCACGTTCGCCAATAAGTGTGATTGGAACACCTTTTGGCGGTGGTCGTCCGCGGTTTGGCGCCAAGGTGCCGCTCCATGAGAGGAAGGAGCTAAAATTAGGGAATGGAGTCCAACGACGGCAAATAAAGAAGAAGAAGAGATATAGGCCTGGCACGAAAGCACTTCAGGAAATACGCAAGTTCCAGAAGAGCACACGACAACTCATTCCGCGTGCTCCATTCAAACGACTAGTGTGCGAAATCATCGAGGAAATGGCACCAGGGAGGGGACATCGAGTCCAGTCGGAGGCGGTCACCGCCCTTCAAGAGGCAGCTGAGGCATTTCTTGTTACATTCTTCGAAACGGCAAATCGGTTGGCAATTCATTTTGGGCAAAGAACCAATGGCGACTTGATTTGAGATGTGCCATCCACGCACGAAGGGTCACAGTGATGCAAGCGGACTTTGCCCTCCTTCGATGGATTCTTTCTACGTTCGGGGTCCAACTGATCTAATTTTTGAATGGAGAAAACAAGTGCCACTGCCAATTTTCAATTTTGATGATGATTAAATCATTAAATGATGATGCACCTAAATCTTTCACTTGCCCTTTGCTCGATTTTTGAGTTATGATTATGACTTATGAAATGTGTTGTGTAAAAATAAGATTCCACAATTTTTTTCAAAATTCAGAAAACGATTCATTTTTTGAAATACATAATTATTTGATGTTTTCAAATGCAAATGATGCATTGATGGCTGATGAGGGACTTTAGTTTCCATACTTCGCTATTAAAAATGGTAGAATAAGCTACCAAATAATTTTTAAACTCAATAGTTTCAGCCCGATCGCGTTGGCCGTTCAAAATCGGGAAGTTTTAGAGTTCTCGCCACCCCCATTTTATTTATATATATATAATACCCCCCGAGCACGCCAACAGTAAATAGCTTATTCGAAGCGTCTTGACGAGCTGAATCGAATGGTATCAAAATTAGGCCATGATTCAGATTAAAGTAAGGGTCGGTAAATGTGACAAAATTTCAGATTTGTGACATTGGCAGACACGCAGAGGAAAAAAGACAGATTTCTGAAGTGGAATCAGATCTGATTTGGAAAGACAGATTTTTGAGCTTGGCGCATTTGGCGTTGTGTCATTTTAGCGTAGAAATAGCGTGGAAGGGGGTGGAGGGTGGACCAGTCGCGTACGCGAGTCAAAGCGCGCGGTCGATATGAATTGGAATTTGAATTTGGAAGCAAAATCAGATCTGATTCAACTTCAGAAATCTGTCTTTTTATTTCTCTTTCTCTAGCCATGTCACAAATTTGAAATTTTGTCACGTCACATTTGCCGACCCTTAGATTAAAGTTATGATTATGACATGCCAAATATTGATGCAAAAATTTGTATTTCGATTTTAATCACTCAATCTTGTTGATTATTATAGTATATATTATATATTATACACACAATGGGTTTGTTCGGAAGAACCAAGGTTGATCCTAAAGAACAGGTGCTGCCCAAAAATCCACGTTAAGTATGCATTTTTTGATTTAGGTTAGAGAGCTACAAAAAAAGTTGCGACTGGAAACGTCCAAACTAAATAGACAGATCAATTCGATACAGCGTGAGGAAGAAAAGGTTGGTTTTGAAATTAGCTTGTTTCTTCACATTTTCATATCAGGTGAAACGGGAAATAAAAGCAGCAGCGAAGAAAGGCGATCAGGAAGTCTGTCTTCTGCTAGCGAAGTCCATTGTTCATTCGCGAAAAGCAAGTTGTTTCGGGAAATGTATTTTGAAAATTGTTGCATCCTTAAGTCTGTTGGCAAATTGCATGCCACCATTGCACAAATAAACTCAATCAACATGAGCATGCAACATCAATTGGCCACCATCCGGATGGCAGGAACTCTTAAGCAATCCACAGAAGTTATGAAAGTCATGCAGCAACTGCTAAAGGTTATTTAAAGCTGTCAATTAGGGATAATACATATTTATATTTTTAGGTCCCAGAGGTTATGCAGGTCATGCGCGAAATGTCCAAGGAAATGACGAAGGTTTACCAGGGACGAATTATAATTCAATCAATATTAGGGGGTTGTTAAATAATGCAGATGGGCATAATTGAGGAGATTATCGAGGAAACAATGGAAGCGAACGAGCCAGAAGATATGGAGGATTTGGCCCAGGTATTGTAGCCACTAGAGAGCAGCAGCCGTACAGCCCCTGAGTATATTTACAGGAAGAAGTTGACAAGATCCTTTGGGAGGTCACGGCAGGAGAACTGGGCAAAGCGCCTGCGGCAGTGTCAGATCAGCTCGGCGCAGCGCAGAAGAAGAAGGAAAGGGAAGAAGCTGTTTCTACAGCCGACGCATTCATTGCCGGAATGAGTTCCGCATCCACAAATGAATAGAGAACGTCATCTTTAATAATCATCCACAATTTCCCTGTAAATTCTGGTCCAAATGATAAATGGGTTTTTTAACGTTTTACATGAGCTTTATGCATTATACGTTTAATCATTAAATCATTGTATACCTGGTACATTCGATGCTCTATTTTTGTACCACGTTTTTAGCTGGATTAAACGTCGAAGAAAATTTAAAAATAATACAAGCTAGTGCACTTTAGATGGCCGAAATTGAGCAAAAGCAGGAGTCTCATTCAACACCGGGAGCCTATTATGCTGGTGAGACAAATCGGCTTTTACTTCGCATCAATTGACTTTGATTTTAGTCACTTGGGGAAACCAACGTGGCGTCTTTGCCAGTTTTAGGGAGGCGCAGGCAGCAATGAAAGGATTTCCGAATCCGGTTTCCAAGAAGTTCAAGACTCGAGAGGAAGCTGGTTCGTCGATTTGCTTTTGAAATTCGAAATAATATAGTCGGGTAATTCGGTTTAGAGGATTACTACAAGAGATCCCAGCCTGAGTCTACTTCTGCTTTGAGTGGATTTTGTTTTTCCTAATTTAGACCAAAGTTTCAATTTTTAGTTGAAGCCGATGAAAACGACAAACACTTTCATGTGGTGGCTAGAGGCAAAGTTATTGGAATCTTCAAGGACAATGAGACTGTAAAAAAACATGTAAGCTAATTCGACACTGTTTCGTTTGGGATATTTGTTTTATAGACCAAGGGATTTCCGCAGGCAATGCATAAGAAATTCGACTCACTCGAGGAGGCTAAACGTTACCTGGAGAAATTTTCTGAAGGAAAATGTTAGTATTTTTATTTGTTTTGAGTTCACCCGAATTAATGTTTTACAGTGGACGAGAAGGAGATGAAGAAAAAGTCTTCTCCCAAGAAACGTACTCGTGCCGAGGCTGATGCTGGAGCTGTTGAGGGCGAGGAGAAGGAGGAAGAAACTTCCAATGGCGTGGAGACCAAGTCCATAGGTAAGGTTTCGAACCTGAATTAAATTCAGGTAATAACAATTTTAGCTCGAAAGAGAACCGCCAAAGTGGATGGGATCGTTGAATCGGGCGGAACTGGTCAACAGGAAGAGGCTCAGACAAATGAAGAGGGCAACAGTGAAATGCACAACGAGTCGAACAATATTGCCGCAGATGTCGACAAAACTGCCACCGAAGTGGAAGAGACGAAGACGAACGGAGAGTCTAAGGCGAACAACGGCGGTGAAGAGCCAATTCAATCGAAGGCAGAGGAGGAGGTCAAGGCAGGAGTCGCGAATGTGGCCATTGCGGAAGATCCGTCGGTCGGGGAAGCATCGAAGAAAGAAGCTGAGGGAGACGAGAAGCAGGAAAAATTGGAGGAAGGGGAGGAGCCGAACAAGAAGGCGAAGTTGGACGTCGGCACGACTCGCGACCAGGATGAGCAGCAGAAATGAGTTCGTGGGAGCCTCGTGATTGATGGTGTTATTTAAGAAAGAAGCATCTCTCACTCCCCTATTTTATTCAAAAAGTGCATCCAATCTACTCCAACCACACCTCTATATATCTTAGCTAAAGCCATCATCATTCGCCCATTTTATCGCGTTAGATTCTACCAATCTCGTTATCAAACCTTCCATCCCAACTATTTAAAGCATGCCAAAAGACGAAAAATATCCCTGAGATATTCAAGTCAGATAAAATAGATTCATCCGCCACCAGAATTTTTGTTAATTTTGATGGAGAAGAACACTTCACTGTTCAATACTCAATACTACTAATATTTGGTAATACGAAATAAATATATTAGCTCGATTTGATTTGAGCTCTCATGTGAGGATGAACTATGATTGCTATCTATATTTTTTGAAAAGTAATTTACAATATTACTAATGGCGGACTGTGTTTATAAATCGCTATTTTATGATGCGAGTTTTTTACTATGCAGTGGCTCGTGGGAGAACAGTGGGCGTGTTTAGCACCTGGGAAGAATGCAGACGGAGTGTCGAAGGATATTCTGGTGCCGTGTACAAAAAGTTTCCTACAAATGGCCAGGCACGCGCATTTGTAGAGCAAAATGGAAGTAGGCATTTTTGTGTTTGATAGAGGTATTATTAAATTCCTTTTTGGAACGTTCTATCGCTGCAAATCCGATTCGAAAGACTAAGGAGGCGAAACGTCCCGTGGAAGTGAGTCTGCAAGCGTCATCAGGCAATCTTCACACTCCAGCAGAAATTTTTACAAATGATGACACATTGCCATCACACACATCCAGCGGAGGGGAAGTGGTTGTCTACACGGATGGAGCATGCACTGAAAACGGTTCCAAAAGAGCCAAAGTCTTTTTCTTTCCATTCTTCTTAAAAATTAGTTACGATTTAGGCAGGTTACGGCGTGTTTTGGTCCGATGGGAATCCGGACAATGTGTCAGCACCGGTCATTGGTCCCGCCACCAATAACCGCGCCGAATATATGGCCGTGATTGCCGCCCTGGAGAAAGCTGAGCGGAGAAATTTCACGCGCCTGGTCATCCGAACGGATTCAAACCTACTGCTCAAATCGGTAATAGGCATTTCGGCACAGAGTTATTTTTGAATAGGTATTTCTTCTGCCAGATGACCGAGTGGATCTTCAAATGGAAGCAGAATGGCTGGAAGACCACAAACGGTGACGATGTGAAGAATCGGGACCTGTTAGAGCGAATTCACAGCCTCAGCAGCCGATTGACAGTTCGCTATGAAAAGGTGGCAGGCCACTCTGGAGATTACGGCAACGACCAAGCAGATCTGTTAGCGCGGCAGGGTGCGGAAACATATACCAAATGACTTTGTTTCATGTCCATTTGATGTTGACGCGTTTTTCCCTGATACGATAAAAGATCTTTAATTTTATATCTACTCAAAATCAAAGAATCGAATACATGTCGAAATTGATCAGTTTATTATCGTTATTTTCACTTTTGTTTGTGCTTTGTGCTAGTTCCATGGTTTCATTTGTAATCAGTTGACTGATAATATCCGCCATATCCGTCGACATGGGTGATGATGGCGGCAGTCAGTGCTCCTCTGCCGCACCCACACCAACCTATAACAGTGCGATGGCGCTTATCCAAGAGTTGCGCGACAATCCGGACGTGATACCGCCGTACAACAGAGATTCGGTGCAGGATTGTGCGCAAAAGATCACTGAGCTGTACAATGCGAACTTGGCAGCAATAATGGAGTTTATTTCTCAACTTAAGCTTTACATAAGTGCGTATGATTTTTCAGTCTAAAATCCGGAAAGTGCCAACAGCAAGATCAAGCGATTACAATGGTGCTAAACGCTTGCTCTCCAAAATTTGATATTTTTTAAGGTAAAAGTGCGACAGACCACGATTGAACAGATAAAACGTTGCTGTAGGTTGGGTGGTATTCAAATTGTTAGGAAGTTTTGATTGAAGGTTGCGCCTACTTGAATGAGCGGATGAAACGGCTGAAAGGACTCAGGTGGAAATCCAGTGGACATGTGTCTGCCGAAGTGCGGGCAGCGCTGTCAGACGCAGAAAAGAAATGGCTGGCCACTTACAACCAACTCGTCTTCACCTTCCAAAGCGATTTCGGTCAGCAGGACGACAACAGTGAAACGGGTTTGGAGCGTACAAATCGAGACCCGAACCGAAATTGTTGTCAGGTGGCGGTTTCAATCTCCTCAATCATATCCAACCACCAAAGAGCCTCATGGTTGTGTTCCGCTGAATGCCTCAACTTTATCTTTTGCACAAATTTTTAGGTCCAGGTGAGGGCACTGAAAAATTGGAGTTTTGAAACCAGCGAGGGCCAACCCATGACCATGAAGAAGAACCACACATACTTTTTGCCACGCCAAGACTGCGAGAATCTGGTCAATCAGGGCGTCCTTGAATACAATGCACAAGTTTGACAAACGCGTAATAACGGGCGGTGTTTTCCATTGCCATCTTTTTTTCAATCGACTTTCATCCTTTGATTGCTGCCAAAGAACCCTTGACCCTTTATCTCCTTTCATTCATATCAGCGTTGTGTTCAAATAAAATACGATTTTTCGCAATAATTTTTCTTTGTTTGCGCTGAGTCTTATCTGCAATCAACGAAGAAGAGTGATGCGGGTCGCATCGCCATATTTTGCTTTTATACTATGCTGTATGGGTATTGTGTTCTTGTGTGTTTTTAGGTTTTTAGCATTGTAACCGGTGCTTAAATTCAATAAAGGAGCCGAATGGGACTTTTGTAAGTTCTGATCCAACTAAACTAACAAAGTTGTTCGCCATTTCAGCAAAAAGGCATTTATTGGTGCAATATTTGGTGTGGCCACAGCGGCAGTGATTCTCTTCTACAAGCCGACTAATTTTGATCCCCGAGAATACAGGCAAATGTGACATGGAATTGCATTGTATCCCAGGTTTCAGTCTTCCGTCTCCTCCTGAACTGAAGGGAGCCTATGCCGCCAACAATCATTTGCGCAATGCGCAATTGCTGCTCAAAGGGCAGGTGTCTGGGCCCGAGTCACTGCTGGTGGAGGGCGACACAATCTACACGGGCACATGGGATGGCAAACTGGTGAAGATTGTGAATGGGCGCATCGAGAAAACGCTGAGACTGCCATCGGCAGGGAGTGGAGAGCAACCAGAGAAATGCGGTAGGATGACAATGGGAACTAAATAACTTACGAACACATCTTGGTGCTGCAGCAACATTCGACACTGAGCCCGTGTGTGGTCGACCGTTGGGCATTCGCCGTTTGAATTCGGCAGAATTGATCGTCGTTGACACCTACCTGGGCATCTTCGTCGTCAACTTTGACAAATCCGCGGTCAAAAAAGTGTTCTCCTCCAACCAAAAAGTGAACGGGAAGCTGCCTCGCTTCATGAATGACTTGGACGTGTTGGGTGACGGTCGAACCGTGTTCTTCTCCGATTCCTCGACGAGATGGGATCGCAGGCGCTTCCTTCACGCCTTTCTGGAGGCTCAGCCCAATGGGCGCCTGATCCAACTCGACTTGGCGACCGGCAAAGCGAAGCTGGCGTTAGACGCACTGTACTTTGCCAATGGTGTCCAGATCCACCCGGACAACACGTCTCTCCTCGTTTCCGAATGTTCCATGGCTCGCATTGTTCGCTACTACTTCGACGGTCCCAAGAAGGGACGGCGCGAACTCTTCGTCGAAAATTTGCCGGGCTTCCCGGACAACATTCGCCTGTCTGCATCTGGAAAGTCGTTTTTGGTCGGTCTGGCCGCGGTTCGACATGCGGATGATGTGTTGCCGCTCTTGGACAAATTGGGCCCATATCCTTCTGCTCGGAAGTTCATCGCGCAGGTGAAAAAGCGAAGGCTACTTCAACGCACAGACAATGATCAGGTTGTGCCCGAGCGCTTTCTGGTGCCCATATTCACACGCATCTCCAAGAAGTACGGGTTCATTTTGGAGCTGGATTTGGACGGGAAATCGGTGCGCTCATACCAGGACCCCACGGGAACGGTAGTTCCGGATGTATCACAGGTAGTTGTTGTACCAGTTTGTTAATGGTTGGAACAGAAACAAGGCCATTCATTGCTTTAGGCTTCCGATGATGCGTCGTACCTCTATCTGGGCTCGTTCCACTCCGATTTCATAGCCAAAGTGCCGAAGAAAGGACATTGAGGACGTGCCGACATTTCCAAATCTCACAATCTTGCCATTATTTACTCTATCCAGCCAACTATAGGTACCAGTGTTAATCAAACATGCGCCCAAGGTTCCTCAGACCAATACAGACTTACAGACCCTGTCGGACATTAATTTATTTTGAAATCTACTTGCATTTCTATCTCAATAAAAACGACTGCACTAAGTGGATGTTGTGTGAGGTATAAAAACACCGTTTTGTTTGTAGCCTACATCTTCCATCGTTATCATCATTGTTCCCGATGGATCGCCTTCCCGGAACCTTGGCACTGGGCCATTTTGCTGATGCATCACCATTGTCGTGTGTCCGTTTCGCTTCAGCACTGGCGGCAGTGTCTTCGCCTTGCATCTCCGTCCTCCGCAGCGGCGGCAGTCGATCAGTGCCGAGAATGGGTGCCGAATGGCAGAAAATGGGATGGGGCGTGAGGAGGATTGGCGCAACGACAGTAGTAGAATGCAAGCGGACAGAAACACTGACAACCGCGAAAGAATTGCTCATATTCATGCTAGAAGCTCACCACCAATCAATGCCAGGCACACGTTGAGAGAGAGGAACACAGTGCCAAGACAGGGCATGAAACGCACCAGCGGGGCATCATCGTGGAGCATCAGGGCCGAAGAGTTAAGCGAGTGCAGTGGCGGACATACTGGCGGGGACGAGGGCAGAGAGGCGAGAGAATGCGCATTCTCCAGGAACAGAGCGCACCAGAGAAACACGCACACCAGAGAGCAGGCGAACAACAGCAGTTGGGAAGGGCGGTCGGGGAAATGGGATCTTAATACGGAGCTGGAAAGGGAAACACTAGTACCGCCCACCTTGCAGCGATCAGCGCAATCACAGCGCACAGAGAGGCCATCAGAGCGGCCGACACTGATAAGTGGGACGCGATCAGAGGATCAAACAGTGCGTTCAGCGTCAGTAGCGTCAGCCCCAGCAGCAAATGAACGGCGCCGAGCCAAAGCAACGCGCGCCGATTGGGAGTTGGGCGCGTGCTAGACCGATGGGGAGAGGGCGCCAACGTTGGAGTGGCACTGGAGGTAGTGCCTGGCACCTCCTCGGGAATTGCATCGAGTGCCACAACGGCCGCCAGAGAGGGCGAATTCGACAGCATTGGCGCGTGGACAGAAGCAGAGGGATCAAGCCCAGAGGAAGAAGAAGACATTAGCGGAACGGAACTGTTGGCGGAGAAACAGTGATTGTGGCTCATTTCAACCATAGCAGTTAAATACTCGCGTCACACCCGCTTTTTAGATCGGGTGGTGGGTTTTTGATGACTGCTGACAGCCAGCCCCGGGTCGATGGCTTGATTTTTTGTGCTTAAGCCAGTTGGGTGGCTCGACCCGGGACGAAGGCGAGCGATCGGCAGCGGCGGACCAGATCCGGGTCCACACACACATTTCATGAACATTTGCCCCATTCCCGGTCGATCCCCTCAAACCCCAAAAGAACAGCAGTATATCTCTCCCTATGCCCTCTCGTCCCTCTGTGCCCCTTCCCCCATTTCTCACTCCAGCGGGGCTGTTGTGTGTGCGGGGTCGAATTGGGGGCTAAATGTGTGACGGTGGTGCCATAATCCATCGTTTTTCTCCTGCAGCCAGACAGCAGCTTTCTTCAGACGGCGCCACCGCTGCCGTGTGTTTAATTCGGGCAACCACCGACCGATGTGGCTGGCGGGCTGTCTGGGCAGCGGTGAAAATGGACGACGAAATGGGCGAGGAGCAAGGTCCTTTTATGGAAGACGAGTGCCGCCACACTGCCTGCCGACGGCTACCCTTCGCCTTCCCACGAAAAGGGCCTTCGACCTGAGGAGCGGGGAATTGGGAACTCCCAGCCAGTGCCAGCGTCCCGTAGACGTAGCATTTTGCTGCATCGATTCCACCGCTGCTCCCGTCCGTCCGCCTTCATTCCATTTTTTCATTGCTTTTCAGCGAAGAAAGGGACGAAAGGCACAACAACAACAGGGAGAGGGACAGACGGCCGTCGGGGGCGAGGGCGCAGCCGGGTAATGCACTGTGACAGACACGCCCTTTCCCCGCCGCTCTCGTAATAAAGTTGGTTGTGAGCGCGGACTAGCACACAGCAGGACAGAGGGACAGCGACGTCGAAGGACAACTGCGGGCGAGGGAGAATCGGTCTTTGCCCTCTCTCGCGGCGACTGCCGATTTTCCCTTTCTCATCCAGCCAGTGTTCACCATTATTCGTTCGAGAAGAGCAAAGGGCGAAATGGGATGCGATGCACACATTCGGGAGGATAATGTGGACTACTTTGGTGTCTTTTGCGCCCGCGCCGGAAACCGTGTGTGTTTTTCGGGGCCGACCCAATTCGCCAATTTCGCGTGGCATTCGGCCGCCCATTGCATTTTGGGCGCCACTCTTTGCCCTCCGCCCATTTCCTTCCCTCCATTCACTTTTGCAGCAGGCCCAGCAGACACACAGCGAGAGAGGCGAAAAATGAGGCAGAGCAGGAAGAGGGAATCTTTGGACTCTGTCTTGTCTGTGGCGCAATATTAAAATGGGCGGAATGCCGCCCGCTGCATCCCCAAAAACCCATCGCTGGCTCTCGCCATCCCATCCATCCGCCCAGTCCATCTACCCCGCCCAACCAACCCAATACAATTCTCTGCCGCAATTTCTGTCCTCATCAACCTTCGGAGCGACCACTTGCTGAGCAAAAACGATAGCCGAGGAGCGGAGCCCGAATGGGGGACTGTTGCACTTCGCAGTCACAACCGAACGGGGAGATGTGCTGCCGATCCGGCGGTGGTGGCTGGTGCTGTTCTGCCGGCCCGTGTCTGCCCAGACATGTCTCCCGTCGCCCCATCCTCTCCCCCACTCGTTCTTTCTTCCCTTGCTCCCTCCACTTTATTAATTTTCGCCGCTGCAAAATGGGCAGAGACGGGGAACGTGAATGGATGGGCGGATGGAGTGGAGTGTCCTGCACTCTCGCCCCCGCCCACCAATTCCGCCGCTGCTGGGCGGGGGGCGGTGGCCTGGCCCAGGCGCGCCCGGTCGACTGGCGCGAGTGGCGGCGGCTGCCTAAAAAATGGCTGAGCCGCCGCAGTTCCGAATTGCATTGCTCTCGCGGGAAATAAATATTCTCTGCCTTCTCACTGCGCTGCTCAGCCCATCGCCCATTCCATTTCACTCATTTCGCAACCATAACTATTTAGTGGATACATATACAAAAGTATGTTATGTATGTGCCGGAGACTCCCCAACATCCCAACCCCACTTCCAGTTTACCAACAACACAAGGGACCAGGGAATGACGCATCATGATTAATGCTTTCAACCGCCCATCGCTTGTTTGGTGCTTTTGCGATGACCCGAAATTCGTCGTCACCCATTCCAGTTTTAGTGCTCTTCAACTTTTGCACGGCTAGTCCACTTTTTGAAAGCGATTACGGAAAATTAGAATGAGACTCGCAAGTCGCAACATTCTCTGCCCCATTCTCCCCGTCTCCGCCTTGCCGCGTTGTCCACGTTTCCTTCACACCACCCCGCCACTTCCCATCCCCTCCGCCATTCCCATTCCATTCCACTCGTCCCATCTCCACTTTTCCATTTTCCTCGCGCCCATTCCACACCCTACTACACTTCTCTGCTACTGCTACTGCTTTCGCTCTTTGGCCTGTCTTGTTCTTGTCTCTGTCCTTCACACGCCCATTCTTTGCATGGCAGTGTTATTTAGCAGCATCAACGAAAACGACACTCAAAAAACAGTTGCACGCGAAATGGCATTCGTTCGTAATTTACTAACTAAGATTTTTATCGTCAGATACTAGGACGGGAGATGTCTGTCACTAGTCACTACCCCCAGTACTAGGACCTCCAAAATCGCTCTATTCGTACTTGGAGGTGACAACAGCACTGATGAGATTACAGCGTGCCCTTCTTTCACCGGGGAATGCCTTCAACCACAGTTCGCTCCAACCCCCTCGGCCCCAGTTATTATTATTACTTGTTAATTATTGCTATAGGCGTTTTTTATTTGGCACCGATTGGACGGCCAAATGTGGTGGCCCATTAATGCGCTTTCGCCCCGACTTATTATTGCGCTGTCCAGTCCATCCAATTAAGCACCCACTCTTGCAATTTCAGTAATGTGTGCGCTGAGGTACTCTGCTGCCCTGACTCTACAGTTTACGCTCTGCACCATAGGTAAAAACATGCACCTTTTGAATATTATTTGTAAAACATTCGACACAAGACTAAACCTTTAATTTCGCAATTATAATGTTTATTTTGCACCAATCTCGACTTTCCAAATTCAATGCGGCACAGGCAACATTCATTTTCTTCGAAACGATACTTACTTGCACCATACCCTACCAACTCCAAACTCCAATTGCAAACGTCTGAATATTGTCTGTTGTTCTGCACGGTTCTGATTCCACCAAACCCCGGTTGGTGCTTGTCCAGCAGTCATGGTTTAAGGACTTCAGCGTGAACAAACAGCAGTTGAGGTATTGAATCATGACTGATGGACTGCCTGCCACCCCGGGTCGCCACCAGAGAGCAGTGAGTGCCACGGGAGACGAGGGGCCAGAGAACACGAGCGGTGGGTTGTTTTTAATCCGAGGTAGTGGAAACTGGAAACAAGGATACCGAGTTTTGAGAACATTAAGTAATAAACACCGTAGTTGCACATTTAATACCTATATAGTATGTGGGTTTGTTCTTGGTTGCAGGAATATTTTTCTGGTGGAGACTGAGGCAGGGGCAGAAAGAAGATGACAATCAATGTGCGCACACGTTCTCGCTCAAGAAATGAGAAAATCACCGTTCTCTGGGATTCATTTGATTGCGCCTCCAGAATAAACGCTCACCGACAAAGAAAGCCCTGTTTGTGCTCTTGTTGTTAATCACCTCCGCACTTGGCCGCCGATTGATTAGTCAGCACACCCAATGGGCACTGGGGCTGAGAGGCTCCCTTTGGGGGAAAGATATCGCCGAACAGCAATCGGGGAGAGGCCAGATAGCAAAAGTGATGTGTCTCCTCTGTCCCGTCCCTTTCGGCCGTTCTTCCGACACTCGGCGGATTGCAGAGACATCGACTAGAGATCCCAAAATCGCGCAATGCCTCTCTGTCTTTGCCATCAGCCGATTCCATTCCCTGGCATGTAATTGAGGGCTGCAATTGCAAAAGCGGGAAGAGCGGCGGCAGAATGTGACGGACAAATGGCGCCCTCCATTTCTGTTATGCCGCCATTCCGTACGGGCTAAATCGGTCTCTTTTGATCGCGTAAGAATGTCACCAAATTTACACGGCCAACAGCATAAATGGCAATTTTGGAAACTTTTGAGATTTGGTGGATTGGACGCCTTTGACACTTTGGGAACCTTGTTTTGCGACACCTCCAGCAGGGACTCGCTGCCCCGCCACACGCAATAATTGGGCTGCGCCAGCACTTCCCCAATCAAATCCGCGCCCACCGCTCATTCATTTGCACTCCCAAAGTGGGGCCGTGCTTCGCAAAAAGTGCCGCTCCCTCCCAGCCGCCACCTGTCCAAGGCCGTCACGCATCTTGGCTGAGCAAAAAATGTTCCAACTTGCGGGGCTTTCGAGGGATGCGCTGTGGGATTGGCGCACTCGGCAGCAACATTAATTGCCGTCCGCCGCCCGATCCTGTCCGTCCACTCTGCCGGCCTCCGTCTTCTCCGGTCCACAGCCTCCTCCTCCTGCTCCTGCTCCTGCGCTCGCTTTATTTTTGGCAGATCTGTCGGGTTGGAGTGCTTGCGCAGCACTCAGCGACTCGAGATGGGCAAGGGCAACAGAGCACCGCAAATCCACCGATCGCGGACTTTGCTCTCCCCGCCCACTCTTCGCCCGGTACTTCTCCTTCCCAACCGCTTTCCGTCGTTCCCATTTGCCGAGTTTGCGTCACTCCGCTCCCTCAGCTCCCGGGACAGCTGTCCGTCCAACTCTTTTTGTTTTCGAGCCGAACAGCGATTGATGGACGGATCGGATGAACGAGAGCAGAGGCTGAGGAGGTCACACGCCTCGCCTCTCGGATCCCGCATCCCTGGCCCCCTAATCTCAAGTTTTTGAGTTTATTGTAACGGATGGATCCGAAATGCGGAAGCACACTTCCTCCACCAGAAAACGGCCATTCTGTGCGAAGTTTATTTAAGGAGCTAGCTCAGTTCCCGCGAAAGATGTGTTTTTGCCCCGGATGCACCAAAGGCCAAATTATTATGTGGCCTTCGGAATTGATCCGCCCGGTGTTTTGCGCAATCGCTTTGGGTGGCGGGGATCGATCCCTCAATCCGCGTTTGCAGCACATTTATTTGCTACGTTTCTCGACTGGATTGTGCGCGCCGAGAAATGAAATGTGTGGGCAAAGCGGCGGCTGGATCCGCCGCGCGGAGTGCGCAATTCAATGCAAATTCCTTCGCCGTCGCCAACTGCCTTTGCCCTTCGCTGGTGCGGTCAGTTCGCGCACTTGGCGGCAAACAAATTCATTCCCCTTGCGAGGGGCGCTCTCCTCCCTCGCAAATGCGTCTGTCTCCGTCCCAAATCCAAAGGTCCATTGACCCTCCCAGAGTTGTGTGTGCTCCTCGAGTGTCCCATTCTCGCGAATCGATCGGCCCCACCCAATCGTCCGATTATTTGGAAATGCAAATTCTCGCGCCAAAGCGGCGCACATTCGGCGAGAGCCAGTCAGTTGAATGGCCGTGTCCCTTTCCAACTCCACTCCCTTCTTCCTGCTGGGCCGAGATGTGGGTGGACGCGTTAGACGGAGGAAATTTTGCTGGGAACGAGCGCAGATATTGGCGGTTTGGGTCGCGTTGATCCGGTCGTCCGATCCGTCCTTTCCTCCCGGATCCGCCTCAGCCGTGTGCTTCCAGTGGTGTGCGCAACCGCTGATTCGATTAGCCACTTGCACAGCCCCAAAAGTCCACAGCATCAACCCAGCCCCATTCACTTTCGCCCATTAGCAGAATTCCAAATTTCGCCTTCCCAGAGCAATCTGTGCGTTGCTCCAGCAGAGATCAGCCACCGACAGATCATTTCCCAATCGGCGTCTTCCATCCCCTGCTCGTAACCAATCCATCACCAACCGTTTGCCCCGCATTATTGTCTGCGTCTCCTTGGATGGGCCGCTCTCCGCGAACATTTTTTTTGCTTTTCACCGCCGGCCAACCCAACCAGTCAGTTGCAAACCAACCAACCAGGTTATTCCTTTGTCACGCGGATAAAATTTCGCCGCCCTTGATTTGCGGCAAAAGCGCGTGAACGGGCGCGCCTTTCACTCTGAAGGTCGGTCCTTTGTTTCGGGTAGTTTCGACTCCGACTGCGAACGGAACAAACACCAAATGGCATTCATGGGCCATCCCGTGCTGGCGGTGAGCGAAGAAGATGTTGGGGTGGGACTCGCTCTCTCTGCCCTGTTCAGGACATCCGCAAGGGAATGCGCCTGCGTCCCACGCAAACCGTGGACAAGTCGAAACCGATCATCCAGGCCGAGGGCGAGTGCGTCAAGATTGAGCGCTGCGAGCCGAAACCGGCAGCAGTGCCGCCGCCGCCCCCGATGGCACAGCAGCAGAAACAGGCAGACAGCCACATGAGGCGGGACGGGTCGACTCCCCCAACTGTTGCAGCAGACTGCCGTGCGCAAACCGCCTCCGCAGAATGGGGCCCCTCCGCCTCCGCCAGCGATGCAGCAGCAGAACGGGAACAGGAGCGGCAGTCGCCAGCCGGTGGGCGAGGACGCGCGCCAGAAACTGCTGGCGCAGATACGGACGGGCGGAGTGCGGCTGCGGCACGTGCAAACGAACGACAAGAGCGGACTGATCCTGGACGAGGAGCAGCAGAGGGACGCACTGCGCCTCCGCCAGAACGGGACGCCGCACTCGCTGGACTCGCAGGGGTAAAGGCAAAAAAGCAGGGAATGGAGCGGCGCAATTGGAGTATCGACGAAAACCACGCATAAATATTTATTCAATCGGGGTTCCGACCTCCGACCGGTCCTGAACTTGTTTGCCATTTTGGGGGGAACTAGGTCTGCTGGTCGGAACCCCGGCCGAGCTAACCGATTAGCGAATGTCTAGTCCGCTGCCGAGCGACCGGTTCGGCGAGTGCAGTGCCAATATGTGTGCCCGCAACTGTCCAAATTAACAAAACGGGCCCAACCACAATTACCCATTACTTACCAGTGCATTTTGCCGGTGCCACAAACAGCATTTTTGAATAAATAAACGTTGGAATTAGATTGGACAAACATTATTATATTTGGACATTTGGAGCCGAAAAGGGCTGAAGCGTCAATTGGGTGCCGCTTTCAGGAAGAGTCCGAGCCCTTCTCTGGCGCCCTCCTCCGCCGCGTCGGCGCTCTCGCCTTCGCCGCCCGTCGTCTGGCCGGCACACTCGTCGCTCTGTTCACGCGACTCTTCCTCCGACTCCTCGTCCGCCTTCCAGTGCCCCTCGCCCTCGCCCCCTCCGCCGACAGTGTTCGTCCACCAGAAGAGGGAGAGGCAGCCCCAGCCAGAGGCGGACTTCCAATTCGACGAACAAAAGGTGACCCAGAATGCATCGATTAGTGTCGATCGCGACTGTTTGCCTTGCAGTTGATCGCCGACCGGCGCGAAGAGGTCGCAGCGCTGGCCCACAAGGGATCTGCGTCGGCGAAGATCGCTGCGTTCCAGAAACTGCAGCAGCAGGCCTCCAGTGCCGCCTCATTGTCCTATTGCACTCTGCCGCGCAGAATGGCGCACCACCAGGGACAACAGCAGCAGAACGGCGCAAAGGCCTTGGCGGGGAGAGCGGTGCCGGCAAAGGCGGCGCAGAGCAACAGCCCAGCATCGTTTACCCAACAGCAACAGCAACAACAACAGCGGCAGAGGCGCTCGCCCATTCCCGCGGCCCACGGGAGTGCGGGTGTGTGGACGCAGCAGAGGAGGTCTCCTTCGCCCGTTGACCACTTCCGAGCACCACAGCGGCACCAGAGGGCCGTGGACAACGTCGCCAACGGCCAAAACGGCAGCTGTGCTGACAGAACGCTGGGCAGGGTGGGGATTCGAGCAACGGACGACTAGATCCACCATTCCGGTCAATTTCCAGGCCAACAGCATTGGCCACGGGAACAGTGCAAGTGTGCGCTTGACCTCCCCCCACCCGATGGAGCCATCCCCTCCCGCACGTGCGCCCACTCCGCAAGGCGAGCGACTGGTGCTGAACACGGTGTGGAGCAGCGGCAACGGGGAAGGCGTTCGGCAGAAGTGCGTCGTGTCGCGCAGGAGTCCCTCGCCTGTGCCCCTGCACCGCTCCTCCTCCTCCTCGATGGCCTTCCCGCCGCCCTCTTCGCCCGCCCCATTCTTCCGCCCGTTTGCGCAACGCGTCCCGATCGGGGGCACCCAGAGCAGACAGCACTTTGAGCGGATCAGGTGCGGACAGGGGCCATGTTTTGGGAATTGCCCAGTCCTCCCAGGGGCCGATTCGACCGGGCCCCGAGCGGAGAGGCGACCTGGAAGAGGGCGGCGCAGCAGCGCAAGCAGCAGCAGACGGCCCAGGTAAAAATTGTTTTCCTCGCGCCTCTGCCTTCCGCTGTCACATCCAATTGTGCCTTTGCCTTTCCGCTTAATCGTTTGCCAGACAGATGGGTAATTGGTGCAAAAAGCTGCAAAGGGAGGGGGCGGAAACGCGAATGAATTTGAGCCGCCCAAATTGAGTGCATTTGCACTGGGCACATTTTCCCAGGGGAAATGACGCAAGGCCACGTCCAAAGAACGCCAAGATGGAACCCCTATTTTTGAGTGCCGCTTTCCAAGAAGTGCAATTTGTAAAAATGGGAATTGAAACGGATCGGAAAGCGTTGCAATCCCAATTCCGATACTCTGCCGCTACTTTCGGAGACCCCTTTTCACGCGAATGCCGTTTTCCCGTTTCCACAGTCGAATGACTGCTCCGTTCTGCCGCCGCCGCCGCTGCCCGCCTGTTCCCCGCCCCAGCTGCGCTCCACCAGCATCTTCGTCGGCGGCGGACACCAACACCCGCGGGACGAGGGCGAGCAGTTCGCTGCCCTGCGCACCGGATTCGCGTTCGCCATTGACTTGGACGGTGACGCGGAGGGAAAGCGGCTGATCCGGATTGTGAGGCGTTGAGCGGAGGGACCGGAAGAACGAAAGAGGGGTGGACATTGACTGCTCGACTGAACAATAAGATTCGCATAAAACGGTCGCCCAATTGGGACCCCAGCTGAGCACTCTCTGACGCCCAAAGTGGGATGACCCGATCCATGGACACCTCTGGCGCCAGCCCAAATGCGTCGCTTGTGCTGTTCCCGAAGAGGCACGGAGGCAACCGAGTCAAATTCAAATGGGAACCTTTACGAAGTTCTTGGATGAAAAGGCCTCCGAATTGGAGACACGGCATTCCGTGTTTTGCTCCGTCTGACTGACTAAAACAATGTTTATCCCTCCAATCTTGTACATATAGCATTCTGTGGCGAGAGTCAAAAACGAGTCGTGCACTCTACGAGTCCGCCAGCAACACGAACGGCTCCAGCGAGAAGTAGTCCGGGTCGTCCATCATGATGGTGCCCTCGCTGGGCTGGGACCGCCGGTGGCGGCGCAACGGCACCAGAGAGGAGAAGCGGTACGGCAGCGGCAGGTCGCCCAGCTCGTTGAGCAGCGCGGCGGGGCGCTGAAAGGGGATGGGTTCAGATTCAGACTCAGCGTCAGATAGGAGGTGTGGGGGAGGGCACTTGCCTTTTGCATCTCGTACATGCGCATCTGGGCCGGCCGGCCGCTGGCCACCAGCACTAGCGAGGCGAGCACTGCGGCCACCAGAAAGTGCAGCGGAGAGGAAGAGACGGCCACTGTCGTCATTTGGCACCTTTTGGTTGGCGGACCTTTTTGCTCGGCAAAATGAGTTTGCCGGACGGGCCAACTGGCCGGCGCATTTATATCGGAGGCGGGGGCAAGCGGGAAGGGGCGTGGACGTGGCGCACAATTCGGCGCAGTGTTCTCGCATTTATTTTGGGGCGAAGTGTGGCGGCGGAGGGAGGGCACAGGCGGAAATTGGCCGCTTCTGCTTCCCTTTTGGGCGGCCAACTTCGAGCCAAATTCGGTCCATCCATCATCCCGCGGCGCATCCCCAATCCGTCACTTCCCCCGGATGGACAACACGACGCAAACGCCAGATGAGCGAACGGCC
Source organism: Radopholus similis (assembly GCA_013357305.1). Classification (NCBI taxonomy): domain Eukaryota; kingdom Metazoa; phylum Nematoda; class Chromadorea; order Rhabditida; family Pratylenchidae; genus Radopholus; species Radopholus similis. The sequence goes on from VAHH01000118.1 coordinate 39,472, forward strand.
CCCGCAAAATGAACGGCCCAGGCCCAAAAGGACAGCGGTGTCCACCAGGAAATGATGCAGTGGGTGGCCGCTTTGTTTGCCTTCCGCCGCCGCGTACTGGCCATGGGACCGAGAGCCATGGCCAGTTGGACTTTTGGCCGACAAAAACACGAAGAGATGGATGGATGGAGAAGGGGTGCACCGAATGTCGGCACTCTGGTGACTGATGGGCAAAGTGTATTCCCTTTGTGCGTCCCTGCTCAGCACCATTCCCCCGCGAACACTCCCCCGTGGCGCTGGGGCCACCCGCGCGGGTCGGTGCGCATCTTCATCACATTGCCCGTGCGGCGGCCCCCTTCCCTCTCGGCCAGTTTGGCCCTCATCCGCCGCACCAGCTTCGGCCGGAGCAGCGCCAGATCGCGCTGTTCGGACTGGTCCAGCGCCAAATGGAAGAGCGCAGGGCGAAAGCCAGGTCGCAGCACCAGCTTGAACTGACGGTCGCTGCAAAGGGCTACTGGTGGATCCTTTCTCCCCGTCTGTCTTCGTCCCTTCCCCCCATTTCCCTGTTTGCCAATATTTACCGGATGGCGGAACCCCGTCCGCCCGGGTCCAGCGCGTACAGCAGCTCCGCTCTGCTGGCCGCGTTTGCGCCGTCCACAATCATCGGCCACTGGTTCAGGCCGTCGCCCAGACGGGAAACGTTGACTCCAGAGGCGCCCAGCAGCGTGGCCGGCCAGTCGACGGCGTGGAACAGACTGTCAGAGAGAGGGAGAGGGAGAAAGCAATGTCTCTCAGGGAAGAAAGCCATATTAGATATTACCCTGTTCTGGCGGCGAACTGGCCTATGTGGCGTGGCGAGTGCACGATGGCGGTGGTGCGAGTGCCTCCCTCCCACAGCGTGCCCTTGCCGCCCCGCAACGGCGCATTCGACGCCCCAAACGCAGCATCTCCGCCATTCTGAGCGAAATGTCTCTCCCCAGCGGGGTTCATCCATTCGCCCACATCGGTGCCGAACACGAGAATGCTGCGCTCGTAGAGTCCGCTCCGACGCAAATGTGCCAAAAGACGACCGATGGCAGCGTCCATTGAGGCGAGCATTGCTTTGGGCGAATGATTTTGGCACACTCGGGAGGAGAGATACCGCAGTAGATGCGCCTGTTGGCGGGCAGTGATGGGGAACAGTGGGCCAGCAGGGAGGTCGGGTCCGGGGGCAGTTGGAGCGGGGCGTGGACCGACTGGAAGGAGAGCAGCAGGAAAAAGGGACGTGGAGACAGGGTGGAGATCGCTGAATGAGCTTGGATCTTTGTCCGCCCCAAATGGGCTTGCCTCGGATTGCCTCGTCCACGAACAGGTCCTGAAATCTCAATCAATCATGGTCCTGCCCTCGCCCACCGTGGAGTAGATGCCCTCCTGCGCCCAGTCTGGCTCGCTTTTGGCGGCGCTCTCGCGAAACAAGTCCAACCCCTGCAAGAGAACACCCTGGGCACGATCGAACATATCTGCAAAGGGACGTCCATCCACAGAGGCGAACGAATGACGCTCTTGCCGGTCGAGTGGTTGTAGTAGCCTTCCTGGGGACCGTAGTAGCCGTAGAAGGAGTCGAAGCCGCGTGCGGTCGGCAAAAACTCGCGGCGGCAGTAGCCCAAGTGCCATTTTCCGACCGGAAAAGTGGACCGGTGTTGAGGAAGTGTTCCCCGGTCCTACCAAGTGGGTGCGGTAGCCTCGCTGGCGCAACAACTCGGGCAGGAGACGCACGTCCGTCGGGAGTCCGCCCGCATCTGCGTGCAAAAACACACCGGCCTGTTTCCGGAGCAGTTTCACAGTTTAAGAGGACAACGAGGGAAACTTGCTTGAGTGCCAGTCCTGCACAAAAATCATTGTTAGAACAAATCCAAAGGAATAGCCGTCGCACCAACCTAAACGGGTAGAGCCCGCTGAGCATTGCGGAGCGAGTGCTGAGTCACAAGGAATTAAGACCAAACGTGTTTTTGTGATCTGCCCACGAAGTGCACAACGGAGTCACGTAGGCGTTGGTCAGTTGCACGGAGTGGGGCGAGAAGGCCAGCTGGCGCAGTGTCGGCGTGGCCAGACGCCGATCGCGCCAATCCACGTCGGACCATCCCAGGTCGTCGGCCAGCACGAAAATGATGTTTGGCGCAAAGGCGGCAGAGGATGGGATTGGGGTCAGCGAACAGCCAAGGAGAAGTCCCAAAAGTGGAGAAGGGAAGAGCATTGAGAGAATTTGGACCGGGCGCAAAAGGTTTTTGGGGGAATGGGGAATTGGAGACGCGGGTAAAAAGGGTCAAGTGGGGACTGCTGGAGAAGTTCATTGTTTTGAGCGAAATGTAATAACAGGCAACCAGTATGGAATTACACAACACCACCAGAAAACTGAGCAGCAGAAATGAGTGGAGAAATATAAAAAAGCTAGTTGCCGATTTAGAATCGTGGGAACAACATTAAAAGGGTCATTTGCTTTATTGAAATGCTGACCCAATCTCTAACTTGAAAACGAATGAAGATTCGAAGGCTAGACTGTGGGCCCATTCATACATTTTCCCAACATCCCTTTACACACAATTCCGCCATTGTCTCTTCTGCCGCGCTGCTCATCATCAGTCATCAGTATTCACCATTGCCCAATCTAACGCACAGAGGAGACGCAGAGGGGAGAGCCGAATTTGTTTGTTTAAACGGCAAAAGCAGCACACGCGATTAATCCGTCCCTATCTCTTCCGCCTTCTGCACGTCGTCCCATTTTGAGTGTTTTGCTTGGAATCGATCTACGCGAAAACACTCACCTTCTTTTTCAGCTGCTCTTCCATTCAGCGACTTAGGCGCCGCGGAAAGCGCGCGAGACGCGGATGGGTCCAAAGCAGCGTGGGCAAACACAAATTCTAGGAACGTTTTCCTCTCGCCGAATTTTTGCGCCGCACAGCGGGTGAATGAGCGAGCCAGAAGAGCTGCGTCAATTTGCCCTTTTGCACGCGCGGAAGAGTCAGGCAAAGAAAGCATCATCCCTCCCTCCTTAACTCTCCTACTCCCTGCCCTCTTGCTTGATGAAGGCAAGAAGTCCGTCCCTCTTTTGCACACCTCCAGAGGCAATTTGATCTAACTAACTTTGAACTTTGCTACTTTTATATGTATCCCCCGCATTTTTTTGAAACCGAAATTCGTTTAAAACAGGAAATTTGTTAATTCTAAAATCTACCAATTGGAAAGATTCACCATAATCCCCGAATGAAGGAGCCGTGTTTCCGGTGCAAGCGACCAACCTATTTCAATGACAAAGTGGGACCACTGAAAGATGGCGCTCTGTTCCACAAAGGCGTGCCCAAATAATTTTAAAATTTAAATTACTTACTTTGTGTGCTCGCTAGGCTGCTTCAAGTGCTGGATCTGTGGGAGCAGGCTTTCCCTGAAAACGTACCACAACAACAGAAATGATAACCAGGATCTTGAGGTCTACTGTGCGGGACATGTGCCGACCCCAGGTCAGTTTCTGTTGGACCAACCAAAATGGTCACTTTTCAGGACCTCATGATCCCATTCCGCATCGATCCAATTTGCTTTGGTCGCCAAAAACAAAAGGGGAATATCCACATAACTTGATGCGAACCTGATGTAATCATCGAGATCAGGCCACTGAAAAGTTTTCTGCACCGTTCGCATTTTGCTTCATTTGATTAAATAAATTTGAATTTTGTCTTCTGGCAAATTGAATATTGAATACCCATCAGCCATCACTATTAGCATTTATAAAAGTAAAAAGTACCTAGTATTTACAATTTAAATTTATTTACATTTGCGTTTCATTTGCGCGAGGGTAAGATTCGCCCAAATTGATATTGAAACTTTGAAACAAAGCTAATCAACAAAACTATAAAGAAAGCTCAATATACCTAGGTATTAGTCATTAAGTCATTATCATTAATAAGATTATTTTATCGATTGTGAATCGCTAATTCACAATGGGGAAGAAGCAGCACCAAAAGGACAAATTGTACGCAAATTTTTTCATTCCATTTTGTATAAAAACAAAATCTAGGTATCTAACTACTAAGGAATGGAAAGAAGCATATGGCGGGCACAAGGATGGTCGGTAATCTATGCAAATCTAGTAATCTTGTTATTATTCTCTATTCGTCAATTCTTTATCATCAACTCAGAAACTCAATTCTTACTTTATTTTAAACAGATTCGGCAACGCGTCAACTTCGCGCACAATTTAAACGACTCCCTTTTTCGCACTGCGCTCTCTCTTTTTTGCCTTTTGAGGATCCCGTATGCACTCCGGATGGAATCATATTCGACTTGAGGTTTTTCAGATTAATCCCGAAAATTCAATTGCTAGCAAAATTTAAGCCACATAACGCCCTACCTAAAGAAACACGGCATTAACCCTGTGACCGGAAAGAAACTGTCCAGCAAGGATCTGACTGTGCTTAATTTCGCCAAAGACAAGGATGGGAGTTTTCGCTGTCCGGTCACGTACCGAGTCTTCACACAAACGAGCGTCATTGTGGCAATTCGGACCACGGGAAATGTTTATTCGATGGAGGCAGTCGAGGAGCTGAATCTGAAGCGCAATTTCCTCAAAGATCTGCTCACAGACACGCCGTTTCAACGAAAAGTAGCCTAGTTTTGTACCCCCAAATCGGTTTTTCATCGGTCGTTATAGGACATCATCACACTACAAGACCCGCAGAACCTTGACAAGTTCAACATCGAACAGTACTACCACGTTCAGTTCGATCTGAAAACGAAAGAAGAAATTGCTGACGAGAAGAAAGCAATGCAGAAGCCAAGCTATTTTCTCAACAAAATCAACAACGAGACAAAGGAGGCGCTGCAACAGTTGGAGAAACAGTACGTGCCCAAGGTATTGACTGCTTTTTGACTGGCTTCTTCCCTTTTCACAACTTTAGAATTCTGTCAGTGAAAACGATCAGACTGCGGACGCTATCAATGCGGCACATTTTTCGCAGGGCAGAGTGGCCGCTGGACTCACTTCGACAGTGATGGAGCCGGTGACATTGAATAAGGCGGCGGTATTGGACGAGGACGTAGTCAAGTAGGCGTCAATTCCGATTGGGGAATTGCCACTGGAAGCTGTTTCTTTAAAGGTATTCTCGTGTGACCAAAAACGGATATGTACGAGTGGTGACCAATTACGGACCGTTGAACTTCGAACTTTACTGCAGACACGCGCCGCGATCCTGCGAAAATTTCATCGTTCACTGCAGAAATGGCTACTTTGACAACACCAGATTCCACAGACTTATCAAGGGTTTCATTGTAAGGCTAACATGTGCTGGATTGATTTGTTTTTTGGCCTAAGCTGCAAGGTGGCGATCCAACCGGAACGGGGAAAGGCGGTGAATCCATTTGGGGAAAACCCTTCAAGGACGAGATCCAGGGCACTTACAAGCACGATCAGAGGTTCAGTCCCTTTGCAACTTCAATTCAAGGATTTTCCCTCAGAGGCGTGTTGAGCATGGCAAACAGAGGATCGGACACAAACAACTCGCAATTGTGAGGTGTTTTGGATTTTCCAAACCTTCACCCTCTCAAACGGACAGTTTCATCACGTTCTCTCCCTGTTCCAATCTGGATGGAAAGCACACCGTGTTTGGTCGTTTGGTGGGCGGCGGAAACACACTTTGTGCGATCGAGAACTTGGACACGGACGAGTCGGACCACCCTGTGCAGCCAGTGTTGTTCCTCAAGGCCGAGATCTTCGTCAATCCGTTCGAGGAGGCTGAGCAGAAAGTAAAGGAGGAGAGAGAAGCGGCCACAAAGAGGGAAACGGGACAGCGGCAGCAGTCGGACAGCCGCGGTTCGGAGGCAGTGCCCAAACCAAAATCCTACTCCTCTGGGGTGGGCAAATACATCAAGCCAGAGGTGAAAAGTGCGCTGAAGAGGGTCATGACAGAAAAGGCAAACAAAACCAATCACATTTATCCAAACAGAAAGGTCCTTTTATTACAGGATGAAGAACTCGTGTCCAAAAGGCGACCAGAATAGCGGGACTAATCGCCCATGTTCATTTCCTTCTCCTCGATGAGCGTCATATTGGCGAGCTTTTCTAAAATAATTTTTATCTTCGTCATTATCTCCGTGGATATCTATAGTTTGGATTCTTCAACATAAAGAGTTGATTTCTTCTCTACCTTTGTTCGCGACTTTTTGTCTTGGCCCAATTATGCACATGGCAACGTCCGCCTTCTCGCCCACAACAGTATCGCCGAACACAATGCAATTTTTCACAGTCGCACTGAACAGTTAAGATGTGATTGTTCGAGTTTCTTACCCGTCCTGGATTGATGCACCTGGCATCAGTATCGAATTGTCCACTTTTGCTCCTTTCCCCAACAAAGTCTGGTCTCCAATCACCGAACGTTTTATTTGGCATTTATCGCCAATTCGTGCACCCTCGGAAACACTGCTTTCAATGCAATTTACGCCTGTAGCCGTTTTGTCAAATTGTCTTGTTTTCGTAATGTCAGGATGAAACTGAGCTAACAATTTTTGGATCTGAGAAGAGCGGAGTTTAATTTAAAAAGTAGCTGGCAGTTTACCGCCTTGTTAGCTTCAAAATAGGCTCCGACGTTGTTGCATTGGGCGATTATGGAGAAACTTTCTTTTGCCGGGATGTGCGCAAGGCATTTGATCTGCTTCTGGGGGTCATTGAACAGACTCTTCATCCGCCGTCTAGAGTACTGCGCTTCAAGCAGTTGCGGAATTAGATCGGCTTTGATTGACGACATTTCGCTGGACAGCTTCTCGTTTGCCAGTATTTCCAGTGCACACCGTTGAATTGCATACAAATGAACATCCTTGTATTTGGCGGTACAAAGCAAATGAGGAGAACTGTTTAAACGATTCACCGGTATTTTATTAAATTTGTTGATCTACCTCAAAAACAATTTCGTGGGAATACCATCCTCTTCTGCATAATCGTCTTCATCTACCAAAAAGAAAAGGTGTCTGGATTCGGGCGAAATGATAGCAAAATCCCTATCTGGAATATCAGGCAATAAATAGAAGGGACAAAATGAGCATTAAACAACATTTTTTGATGCGCTCCTTCGATCCAGGAACGGGACCGCCCAATGCGGAATCTGTGAGAAGGCAAGTGAGGATCGACTGACTCTCGGAGTGCTGTTTGAGCATTTCGTCAAGGCAAATGTCGCTGACCAAATCACCAGTGACCAGCAAAATGTTCTCCTTGCCTTTCCTCTAAATAATTAAATGAAATTGCCAATTTTCTCCGATTACCTTTAGCTTGTCCAGCATCTGTTTGAGTACATCTGCCGTTCCCCAATCTTCCACTTCCTCTTCATCATTCGAATCTCCAAATGAAACTAGCTCAACATTCAGCGTTGGAAATTGAGGCAATTTCTGTAACGATTCCTTGATGCTGGAATGTTCTTCTCTTTGAACCACCAATATGCATTCTATTCGGAAACTTATTTTCAAAGGGGACTGAACTTCCAACCTGTAAAGCCATTTCGGCTAAGCATACTCAATGGGTACCAGTAGAGCGGCAAATTGGCGACTGGCAGCTGAGAAATAACATAAGTCCCAACAAATGTATTTATAAAATCCGCCTGAGAACCTTCGCCTTTGACATATGATCTGTCAATGCGGTCATACGATTTCCTCGCCCTCCAGCAAAAACTATTGCCAAGTAATCCGAAGAAGAAGCCATTTCGTGTAATGTCTGGCGGGCTAACTTGCTGAGCATAATCGTTTAAAATATGGAAAAACATATGTGATAAGTTCATCAAGATCCGTTAATGGGCACTAGGCAGGATAGATTAATTTTTTATCAAGACAGAAAAGATAAAGATGAAAGAGATCATGAAAAGAAATTAATAATAATAATCACAAATAGGATCAATTGATTCACACAATGTCTAATGCATGTGAAGGGAAGTTCCTTCTTCAGTGGACAGATCTGCCAACATTGCGTGCCCATGACTTTTCACAGGTAAGTAGAGTTTGAACTCTGCGGGCAATTCCTCTTCGGTGTAGAGTCGATCTGCGAAATACACCCGACGGAGGCGACAATTTGCATGAATCTGTAAAGTATTGTAGATGGGGGGGGGGGGTTTGTTTTTTGTTTCAAATAAAAACCTGGACCCGCAATGTCTCGACATATGAAGTTCCATATGCACGCTTGACAAAGTCGGCTAAATTGAATTGCACCTGGTTCCAGCCCTCGTCCAAACGCAACGGCATTGTGCAGATAAAAGGCTTCACCCGAGTAGTGGATTGGAAGTTAGAAGCTCGAAAGCGTCGCTTCATCCCCTTGTCATCCAGTATCTGAAGATGACATATGAATCGTTTAATCGCTAAATCTAATAAATCCGATGCCTTGTCCTTGACTTACTTGAACTTCGAACGAGAAGTACTTTTTCAAGTTTTTGACTGTCATCACAAAGTAGGGCAGCTTGATCCCGAGTGTCTTCTTTGGGTCAAGTGGACAAGTCACAAAAGTTGTGCTGATTAAGTGGATTGTAAATAAAAAATTATTAAGATCCCAGACCTGACATTGTTCCCAAGCAATTCTATTACCGATGACTGGATATCTTCATCAGTTATTCGTTTTATATGGCCATTACGCACATTCTAGACAAATAAGAGTAACAGTTGTGGATTGTGGTTGGTTGGTGCTTGTACCTTACCTTGTCCCATATTTGCAGAGGCTTACTTCCGATGCTGTACAAAATTGATAAAAGACCACTTTGGAAAGTGTTGTGAAACATTGTTGAGAGGACTCAGCAGATTGACGGTGCAACTGAAAAATGGCACCTTCGTTGTTTTTTGTTTTAAGTAATAGTGATGATCTGATGATAATGATAATGAACGAATAAAGTATTATATTATAGGTATCCATGACAACAATTAACAATAATAAAAACAGGATTATTTTTTACTAACAGTCAATACGTAAACTCACTTTTTTCAGGAACCAATTCAGACTAATTATAATTAACACCTAACAAACCTCTATTTAACCTTCTCCTTTAACTTGATTTTACCGCTTCCCCTTTTAACGGTATGGATTGTTAAAGAGAAAAGAGCAATTCATCAAGTTTTCGGGGGTCAACCCAACTCGACTAGACTAACCCCCACTTCAATTCATTGACTTGCGGGCTCCACTGTCTGGTCGAGTCGGAACAGGACAACCCGCCGCAGACAACCCGCCGACGCGATAATATTAGAGAAACTTGGCTACAATTTAGGCCCAGAAATAGGCTTAGGCTTAAGCAAAAATGCCACGATTGGCTACACTTTGGGATTCACGCATCAGGCACATCACGTTCCAATCCTACATCCTCTCCCTCCCACGTCTCACTTTCACTTCACTCTCAAAACCTCATTTAAAATTTTTAATAAAAAAGATTTTTTAACCCTTGATCTTTGATCACTGATCTGATCCAGTCCCGAACAAAACAAGGATATATATATATTCGACGAATTAATGTCACAAGCAGATTCCGGGCGAATTATTCATATTGGTAAACGACGAGAACGCGCGAAAGAGGATATCGAAAGCCAACGACAAAAGTTGGAGGAGGAACGAAAAAATTGTGTGTTTTTTGAATTATAAACATTATTTCCAAATTCCAGTGGCCGCCAGCATTAAGACTAAATTTACTGGGATTGTGGACGAAACCGAAGAAAAGTTTAAGGCTAGCACTGTTGGACTTGTGACTCTTGATGAGGTCAAGGAGCGACAGAATGAGGTTTATTTCTACGGCAGGTACGATGTTTCCCCGATAGAATTGTTGTTTGAAAAACTTTTAAACAGTGGGTCTTCAAAATCGGGCGGGAATGACGATAAGCCAAATTTCGAGCGGACCGTACAGAAACGAGTCCTCTCATTCAAAGACGATGACGAGGAAGAAGAGACTCCGATTGTGCTGACGAAAAAGCGTCTAGGCATGGATCCAACGGTCGACACTTCATTTTTGCCTGATCGCGAGCGAGATGAACTGCTGCAGCGGTTTATTGTCTTTCCTACGAATTTTGCGTTTCACTTAATGTATAGTGAGCGAGAACGAATCGCACGAGAGTGGCAAGAAATGCAGGAGAAAGAGAAAAACGAGGAGATCACCGTTGCCTACGCGTATTGGGATGGGAGCAGCCATCGCAAAGACACCAAAATGAAGAAGGGCGCGACCATTGCACAGTTCCTGCAAAAAGCACTAGAAACGTTCCGCAAGGAGTTCATTGAGCTGAAGTTGGCCACAGTGGAAAATTTGGTAGACCTATACCGAACCCCTATTCTCGGACCAAATGCGATTTAAGATGTTCATCAAAGAGGATTTGATTATTCCCCACTTCTACACGTAATGGAAATAAAAAAACCGCGGTCATCTGATTTCCCATTTTAGATTCCAGGATTTCATCAAAACACGGCAAATGGGCAAAACTGGGTTCGTGCAATGGCTAGACTTTTTCCGCTAAACAAGAAAATCGTCAGACCGCTTTGGCAGTTCGAATCAATTGGGGAAATTCGCGTGAGACAGGATGCCGCCCTCGACATCGGAGAATCCCATCCGGTAAAGGTGCGTCAACTCGAGATTGTCTACTTATCGTATTTGGTTCCAATTTTTGTTAGAAATTAAACGAATGCTAAAATTCTGGAACTTTTGTTTTGCTTCCACGTTTTGCCACCAAATTTCCATTTCAAGGCCCCTAATTTTTCAGGTCGTGTTGCGAAGCTGGTACGAGAAGAACAAGCACATCTATCCAAGTTCCCGTTGGGAGCCATTTGTGCCAGGGCGAGTCTACAAGCGACACATTGATGATCTGTCCACGATTTGACAAATGGATGTGAATTTTCTCGTAAAAAGGTGTGTCAATGGGTTTGGGCGACAAAGGGTAAGTGAACAATCGGTTTGGACGAAATAAAATTGCGCCACCAACTTTCGGTTTGAGCACGAGTGTTCCTTCGTTACAGCCCTCATTTCAATTGTTCTTTGTCCCGTTCACCATCGTTGCCAGCACACCCTTCTTCCCGTTCTCCGCCCCATTCTCATCGGGCTGTTGACGCCTTTGCTCGTCTCCCCTGCCCCCTCTCGGACTCTCCGTCCGGTTTTCTTCGTTCCGATTCAATACGGAAGAAACACGCGAGATGGCCATTGCCACAACCTGTAGGACGGATTGTAATGGCGAAAATGGTTTTTCTTTGGTGTACCACGCGATCGAAGTCCGTCCCGATGTTCAGCTCACTGCCACGGTGTCTGAAATGTGGGAAAGGGAAAATGTGGATTGTAGTGGTGACTGGTCCATCCTTTTATTGAACGGGTATTTATAGAATTTTGGGTGTGGGAAAATTTTGGTCCTTATCTCGCGTCATTTCTCAATTCAAAATCATTCCATTTTTGGCTCTTTGTCCGAACAATGAATGTTAGAAGCCAAATGGAGTGAACAAGTTTCTATCGAAAATAGACCACCGACCTGAATGAGTATTGCTGCTTCACCGGGGTGTACTGCTTCGACGAGTGTTGGCGCCGCAGCGACTCTTTTGTGGTTGGGCCGCTGGGAGGACAACTGCTGGAGCACAGGAACTCGTAGAAGGCGTCCCGAATCTCTTCGTTGCAACTCAAGTAGATGGCCAGTCGAGAGGCACAGCTCAACACGTACAGCATCGAGATCACGTCAGTTATCGTCTCGTATATCTGCAACCGACCAATTTCTTCAGGGCATTCAAATTGAGGCTTACGTCGTAGTAGTTCTCGCTCTGGGTTGAGGCCAGATCCAGGTATTCCCAGGCCGTAATGAACACGTTGGGGAAGTTGGCCAGCAGGTAGGAGCACACGATGAGCAACAGAAGTCGGGTTGCTGAACGCACGCGCAGCTGAAAAGCGGACAATGCGAAATATCATTTGGGAATCGTTTAATTGAGTGTAATTCGTTGAAATGATGGCCCTCCTAATAAAACGGAAGAGTCCCTCCCCGTTCCCCTGCTTTTGCGCACCTTGTGGTCGTAGGCGCCGCCAAAACGGAACATCGCGGCAGAGCGCTTCTGCCTCCGCAGAACGAGCACTGGGGAGGGGTATATGTATTACATGTTATCGTTTCGTTGGAGAAGGGGCAACCCACCGATTCTGGCGTTCAAGTACGCAAGCAGAAAGAATGGCACGAACACGGTGGCGATGGTGCGGATCTTAAAAAAGCACCTCACAAAAGATGAAACGAAGCTTTAAATCAGAATTCTAATGGGGACTACAAGTGCTCACATAGAAGCGGAACAGCGTGCCGTAGAGCCAACTCTCGGTGAGAGGCGTCAACTGGGGCTCATACTCGGCCAGACCCGTGCAGTTGCCGTTCCGCACAATCTTAAAAAGGAAAATCGATGCGGTCCCTTGCCTCCACCGCAACTCGCCTCCACTTCGAATATCGATGTGCCGCGGAGCACCAGCGAAATGAACAGAGCGCACAGTGCCAGAGGACCCCGATTGGTGCGGAAGCAGGCCAACTGGGGCGACTTCAGCGTGATCAGAAAGCGCTCGTAGCAGCCCAGAATGATCACTGAAAAGGCAACAATTGAATCAATGTTTAAAAAGGGAACGGAAAATGGAAAATTGCATTTGAAGACGGGGAAAACAGAAACGCACTGAAACAGGAGAATGTCATGGAGACGTGGCAGAGTGCGAGCAGCGGGCCCACGTAGTTCCACCACAGACGGGTGAGCCAGAGCAGCTGCACCCGGTTCTTGATGATGTCCATGGCGATCACGGGTCCGTAGCAGGCGGACAGGAACACGTCGGAGAGCGCCAGCAGACCCAGGAAGAAGAAGTGCGAATTCCGGGGGTGCAACAGCACACACGCAATCAGCGCATTGCACACCAGCGAAATGGCGCTGAAAGCCAAAATGAGTGGAAAGGTAGGGAAATGTTTAAACATCTCAAAGGGGAAATGGAAGAAGGGCGTGTTGAGGTTGTTTCGTCGTTTCTCACCTGAGCGGGGTGCCGAGCATCGCCACCAAATACCTGGAGCGAGGAAATGCGAGATTAGACCGTTCTAGTCTTCAAATGTCCCGTTACCACTGACCATCTTCTGTCCGCGAACAGGTCCACCTCGCAGTTGTCGTCCTGTGGCGGCGGGGGTCCTGCCCCGGGCTGTTGCTGCAGTTCGTCCATTCGAGCCAGTCGTGGGTGAATGCGTTTGTTCGTTCTACTCGCTCTCTGAAAGGAGTAGAAAACATGGCATAGGGTGGGGGCAAGAGGAAGGGAGCTGGCTTTTGCTGGCACGGCTGGAGGCGAAGGAACTATGGGTGGCAGGCAGCAGCGAGATTTGATTAGGCCTGTGGGCCCGACCAGATTCAATTAATGCGCCGCCCGCCCCAAAGCGTATGATGGCGTGAATGAATGGACAATTAAAATCAGAAATGACAGCAGGGCGCGGGAAAGCGGCACACGCAAAGGCACGCCAAAAAACCGCGCGCAGAGGGAGTTACTCCTTTCGGGGAACATCGCCCTACTTACTTGTGCCCAGTGTCAAAACAAACACGCGGAAGCGAGTCCTGCCGGCGGATGGGGCTGGGTTGAGGGCAGAGCAGAGCCCGGGAGGCGCGCGGGAATTAAATATTATTATTGTTTTTTGGGGCTGATGTCATCCACCCAATAGTGTTCGTTCTTCATTCGGCTTTGGCATCACTCCTCCTCTCCTTTATTCTTTTTCCAAATGGCACGTTTTTATTAGTGGCCGGAAGCAATTGTTGGCCATGGAAAAACCAAGAAATGTTGCTGGCGAGTGAGTCCGATTGGGAAGTGGGAGCGAAATGCGAAAGAACAATTCTGCAGATGCAAAGTGGGCATTATTATACTGAATGCCGCCGACGTGAGTTGGTCGTTCTCTTTTTGTACCTTCCCACTCGTGAAAGAAACCTTCCATTTTGCTGAAACGGGACAGGCCATTGGGGCACATTTCGCCGAATCCCAGGCGCAAGCTGGCGTTTTTTGTCAGTCATCAGACAGATGTCCCCAGCGGGGAAATTGGACACCCCCAAATTCGGGGGTTGTGCCCTCCTCGCAAGCATGTGTCTTTTTGGGTCAGTCTGTGGAATCGTCTTGAATGGAATTTGTAATGGAAAGCGGAGAATACCTACTAGAGGGAAAATGTCGTTGGAGTGAAGGGAGAAATTGAGTGAGAACGAACCTGAGCAGGCGACAAGTAGGAGGAGCGAGAGTCCGATGGCAATTACTTTCTTTTTTAGCACAAACAATATGACCTGTTCGAATGTGCCGATTGCACTATTTCGCGGAAGATCACGGCGCGAATCAAAAATTACCGCGCCCCATGCCAACCACTCGGCCGGTCGGCCAAAAATGTGTTCCTCCCGTGGCCCTCCCTTCCGCTGTGTCCGTCGCATTTGCCCCTCAATTAGGCCCAAATTAGGCGGCTCGACCGAAAACGAGATTGAAAAGGGCGCGGAAAAACACGCCGGTCGGCGTCAGAGCCGGCATTTGTGTTGTTCTCCGCGTCCATTTCGGAAAATGAAGCGTGCCCGGATTTTGGAAAAAGGTTCCGTGAATGCGAATGGGCAGAAAAGAAGGCGGAGAGGTTCCCACCGGGTCTGGCTCAGCCAAACACAGAGAAGTTATTTAGTTGCCGTGCCGGTGGGAGTTAGTTATCTCACTTGTCTCACCCATTTCGGGCAACAGAACACCTTTCCCTTACCTTCGGCGGCGCACCACTTCCCACGCCCATTTTCCCATTATTTATCCGCTGTCGTCAATTGGGCCAGCCAAACATCTGCCCTCGGTCGAGCGAGAGCTGTGCCCAGACCGGTGCGGAGAGCATGTTCGGCGAATAACTAACCCAAACAAACCGCAACCGGGCGAAAAGGGCGCGGAAAAGTGCGATCGGAGAGTGGAGGTAAGGGGGCTCTGAGGAGTAAGTCCCTTTTTGGCACGCCAATAGGAAGAAGGGGTTTTGTGAATCTGTGCTGGGACGGAAGGGAGGGAAGTTGGCTCTGTGGTTGTGACTTTGGTGGCACACGCGAAACGGATGCGAGAAGCGTGAAAGGCAATGCGAAGGCAGGGAGGGGTCATCAAAAATTAATCATTTGACGGCCCTCGATGGAAAGTGAGGTGTGGGAACTTTTTTGTTTCGCCACAGCCGACTTCCAGCGGAGTGGCAAATATAGTGGGGCCAGTTGCGGGATGTTTGGGGCGGACACGCAGCTGGTTAGGTGTATCTGCCGATGAGTGGAAAAGTGAAAGTCGCAGTGCTGTCGAGTGACGTCCACTTATTGCGCTGCGCCACTTTGGGTGGTGGGAAAGGCGCGAGTGGAGTCCCATCTCTGTTGTTTTTCGCTTTCAAGAGGCACCAGGACGCATATGGAATCCGATAGTGGGGCGAGCCAATTAACGGGGGAGGAAAGTGCGCCTCCCGGCCGGCGGACAACAGATGCCGACTGTTGTTGTGTGTGCGGGAGGACGGCAGGAAGAATCGGCGGCTGGAGCGAGTCCTGGAAAGCCCAATCGGTCGGTCGGTCCCTGGCCCTTCCATTCCCTTCTCGGCCCCATTTCCGCTCATAAATGCATGCGGAGTGTGTTTGTGCGAAATGTTGCATCGGAAAAAGCGGGGAGCGACGGAAAATTCCCTGAATGGGCTCCCATTTTGGTCGAGGCCGCCGCGTAAAGAGCACATCACTCGACGGAATTGGGATTGTGCCAGTGCCGATGGGAAAAGACCGCTCGGAGGGGAGATATGAGACGGAACGAGGAGATGGACATAATTATCCTCGGAGCGGCGAAGGGCAGCAGCACAATCCAATTCCACGCGAAATGCGTAATTTGTGCGGGAGTGCGGCAAAAACCCCTCTCGGCTTCCTGCTCTTTTGTCTTGGCGGGTGCTTGCTGCTGCCGCGTCTCCCCAGCTCATTAAACCGGCTGCCTCCGCGTCTAAAACACCATAATTGGGGCTCTGTGATCCTGTGGGCGGGCGGCGGAAAATGGCCGCACGGCGGACGGGAATCCATTAGACCGCCCCAACAGGATGGCCAAAAACTATGGCGAGGAGGTGCCGGCGATAATCAATTTACTTTCGGCACTATGCAGATTAGCCACAAAATATATGCACAGAGGGCGAAAACAATACAAAAAGGGATGCAATTACCAATTACCCCCCATCCCATAACAACAACAGGTCAAATGTTGTTATCTCTTCTTCTCAACATGCGCCCCCTACCGACTCGTCCTTGTGCCGTTACCGGGCACGGGCATTGCAGTCGTGGGGGCAGGCAACTCGGCCACCGGTAATGCGGCGCCCTGATGTGGAATGGCCTCGTCGAGGAAGAATTCCTTCGGGGAACAATAATAGCGGAGATAGAGGGCCTTCGGCCAGCCACCTTCAGGCACAGTGCGAGCAGCGCGTGCGCAAGGAAAACGGCCAGCACAAAGCCAAGGGCGTTCTGGGAAATACATATGAATGGCTCGCGCCCACTGTTTGCGCTTGCCAATCTGTTCGGGTCGTCTCGGACGGCGGGCCACAGCGCAAGCACGAGAACCCCGCCGGTGAACGCTGCGGCGGCTATGGTGAGTGCCCATCTGGCCCAGGGGAAGGGGACGAGCAGCCAGAGCACGGAGACCGGGACGAAGGCGGCCAGAGAGTAGCCGTAGGCGCACAGCAGGTCGAAAAACGAGTATTGGATGCCGGTCAGTCGCCGGTACCAAAGGAATGCGTAGACGAGTGAGGGGAGGAGCAACGCGTAGCCAAACACCAAAGAGGTGGCGCCGGTCACTGGAAAGGTTCAAATCGCAAAACGAATGAATTTGTACCGAAACTGAAGTCGCTGCCAGCGAATTCTGTGCCCTCCACGCCGTAGGTTTGCAGAAAACGCGCAAAGTTGCCCGCAATGGCGATTGAGAAGACCAGGGTGACGCACACCCAGAACGGGCCCCACAGGTCAGGGTTGGGCTGAACGAAGTCGGCAATGAAGTTGCCGGTCCGTCTCGGCACTGCACTGTTCAGAAGACGGGCGAACACCTTAAAGGCGGTGAATATCGGGAAGCTGCCATTTGACTTCGGGTTTGGGCCTACTTGGTCCTGGTCAATGTCGAAAAAGCGCTGATAGTAGCCAAAGGAAAGGAAGTGCGGTTTTTGCGGTTGTGTGGGATCATTTGGCTGTGGAGCAGCGGATGTTCCAGTGTCCAGCAGGTTCCCGGAGACGTTTGGCTGTGAGCGACGAAAATGAAAAGCAATTCACGAAATTGGGCCACCTTGCTCTGCTGCGGAGAGGCAAGTCCCCGATCTGGGGCAAAGAAATCTCCGGCACCGCCAGTCCCGGTGAAATCTGCAATGTTTCAAATTTCAGGCGGAACTAATGCGCGATCGAATGAAACCTTGAAACTGGAGGCTGTCCATCTGGGTTCTGCCAGAGTCAACGTAAAGTACGAATAAAATGGAAAAAGCGAAAATATTAATTGGCGCGTTTCCAACTTCAGATGGATGACAACCCTCCTTTAACCAACATTATTCATTGAGAACGGGATAAACCCCCAAACACATCATTCGCAGCTTGACTTAAAACTGCACAGCCCAATTAACATCCCATCAGTTTTTAATGCCCTCATCGACGATGATCCCTCTCCCGTCCTCGATCTCGGCTCCTTCTTCGCTCTCGGTCCCTGTCCCTGCTGCTCCTTCGCCGGTCCTCGCTTCGACTGCGCTCCCTCCGGCGCTCTCGTTCCTTCTCAGTCCTGTCCCTGCTGGATCTGCGCTCCCGGTCATGACGAGTGCTGCCGTTGTTGTCCTCTCCGTTCCTCTCCCTGCGTTTCTCCCTCTTCGTCTCCTCCTCCTTCTCATCTGGTTTGTGCTTTTTCGCAGCAATCTCGTCCATTTTCTCGCTTTCACTTTCCACGCAAGAGCAGTCGCCTCCACTACAGGAACAAGAACAACTGTAAAAGTAAGTGTTTGGTGTTGATCAAAATTTTGAAAAAAATTGTTTTACTCCGAACTGGCGATCGACTTGGAACGTTGGTCGCGTTGAAAGGCATTGTTCGCTTCTGCACCACTGCTCTCTTCCATCCTCTTCCGTATCGACTCCAGGTCGATTTTGATCGTGGCCAACTCGGGATCAGCTGTCAAATCGTACTTGTCCAGATCTGCATCGTCGTCATCATCTTCCTGAGAGAAATGCGAAATTCAAACATGTGAACACAATTGCGGAAACCTCTTCTTCTTCCTCCTCGTCCCCGGTTGGTTCTTCCCTTTCCGCCTTTTGATCCCTGGAATCCCCCTCTACAGCAGCCACCTTCTTGTGGGGAATTTCCTCCCGCTGTTCCCCCCTCCTCTTGTTTTTTTTCTTTCGACCAAACTCGTCAAACTCCTCGTCATCGTCGTCCCTTTGAATGTATTCGACCTTAAGTTCAATTTAGAGGCGATTTTATCTCCAGTTCCCAAACATTTTGTCGGTCCATATATCCACCGCCGTACCCAGTTCGGACTTCTAGGTCGGCCAGTCTGGGTGCATTGCAGACATTGCACATGTTCCGACGGGCCCAGTTCACATTACCACACCTAATAAATAAAGTTATCGACTCATTTGCGCCTTATTTAGTTTAGTGAACATTACTTTGAACAGACCCAGTCCTCAGCAGAGAATAAACCCTTGGACTTTTCGGCTGCCTCTTTCCCGATTTCTTTGCCAACCTTTTGCTTGGCTCTCGGCTTTTCTGTAAAATATTTAAGTACATATTTTACTAAATAGAAACATTACCTTTTCCGCATTTGGTACAGTGACGGCGTTTGTCACTGTTAATGTTAGCGCATTTTGCGTCAACGCAAGCCCATTCCCCTTCTTTCAAAGCCGGACGAGCTGCTGCTGTCGCCGCTGCTGAACTAGCCATGCTCCCTTTGCTATTTTTAGAGGATGAAGATTCAGCCATTCCAAAAAGACTTCTGCAACTGCTCAAATACTATTTTTAATATTAATAGTTGTCTCCCTAAACTTTTGAGGTACTATAGCTATAGGTAACTATAACTAGTAGACATACTAGGCAGGATTTTAGTTTTTAGACTCCAGTAGTTCTTCTCAAGTTTTCAATTGCTCAATTCTCAACTATGGCTTGGCGAAATGTGCCTTTCGTTGTTGCACACATTTAAATTTTAAACTAGGTCGTGCCTAAAAAGTAAAAACGCCCCAAAAGGGTTTATAATAGGGTTGTATGATGTATAATTTACCGGTAAAAAATGGATTCGGTAAATTTACCGGTAAAAAACCTCAAAATCGGTAAATATGCGGTAAAAAACGGTAAAAAATGAATATGCTTTATAGAAT
>VAHH01000119.1:0-58703 GCA_013357305.1 Radopholus similis
GCTAAGTTACAAATCTTTCGCTGAAAAATCCCATCGCTGACATTGCTCCGCCAAGGGTCGACAAGCGCCACATTTCGGACTCCAGATGGAGACCTAGTACGCAGGTATTCATTCAATCGGACTGTGAACATCGCTTACCCCGATGGACCATTTCGCAGATCAGGCCGTCCCTACACTAAAAATCGCTTAAATATTTTGTTTTCCGCCTAACCAGCGCTTGTCAATGTGCGCGGTGTCTTGGCACATGCGGAGGTAAAATACCATTACAAGGCTCTAGAAGGCAGCTTTGAAATATTACACTTTGTCAATTTTTACCCTGTTTCCAAACACAGCCATTTTCATGCGTAACAATTCCGCCAAATAATTTCTCGTCCAAAAGTCCAAATTTTGGAATTGCGAGCAAAATAATAATATCGTCCTCTGCGAGACCTTTCTCTTGACATAAACAATTTCACGGAAATTTGAAGTCGATGCCAAATCAACGTCAAAGTAATAAGGACCTCGCATATTCAATTGCTCATGGATTTGGAGCTGTATTAAATAAATTTAATTGGTTAAAAATAATATCTCTGATAAGTGATAACTAAGCTATTAATATGCTTCACTCAAAAAGGTTGTAGAAATAGATTGTTAATTTCTTCCATGGCATGAGATCGATGCAAAACAATTTGAGCCAAATTTGGCACATCAACCCGCGTCCAAATATCCAGTCAGCCTCTTCATTGATGCCTTCGCTTTTTGTTTGACGTTTGCTTCAGGTAGTATGGGCAGAGTTTGTTGACTGAACACTCCTCGCAGAGTGGTTTTGCCTGGCAAATCGTTTGGCCAAATCCAACCAGCAACTTGTTGATTGTACTCCATTCATTTCTAAAAACGAAATGCCTCCGGTCAACAGTGCCTGACTCAGGTACCTGGGAAACAGTTCCTGTAGCTCCAGTTCCGTCGCTTCTGGCGTCTTAGTGTTAACCCAATCTAGTCGATTCGCGATCCGGTGAACGTGTATATCGACCCCAATCCCTTCAACTTTGTCAAATGCAATCCGCAGCGCCAAATTTGCCATTTTTGGACCGACGCCTAAAACATCTCCTTTCCCTTTTCAACTGTAGAACTCTACCTGGCAAAGAACAGAGCCCTGTTGGGAGAATGCAGTTTTTTTTTAATTTGGTCAAAATCGAAAATCGTTGCCTTTATAGGTGTCCGGAATGTCACTATTGAATTCATCTCTTAAGATAATTGCGGTCTTCTGAATATATTCGGCTTTTCTCTAAAAATTAACATAAAAATTTCAACGAAAGTTGTATTTTGCCTTATAGAATCCAACGGGTTTGATCAATTCTTCAAGATGACCCCTGTCCATTTTGATAATCGTGTTAATATTACATCCTGCGGTTTTCAGTCGCTAGAACAAAGTATTGTTATTTGTTAAGTCCTTTGATCTATCAAAAATACTTCCATCGCTGCCGCGGTTATTTGGTCTTTTGTCTGACTTGAGAGCATGAGTGCAACCAAAATTTGGAAGCGATATATTTGTGGTTCAGCATTACGGTCAGCTAACATGTGGCAACCCATGGTGTCAACTATAGATTAAACATTAAAAAAATAATAATAATAGTAATAAATGTGATGACAATTATACCATACCAGGTGCAACAATATCCTTTCGCATTTTGATGATTGCGTCAATCTGTTTCTTTATCATTTTTGGAACTGTTTGCTGTACCAAATCTTCTACATCGATATTTTTATTCATTGAAACTTGAATATTCGAAGACGTGTGGATCGCGGAAATATGGAAACTGAAAATTAGAATTTGAAACTAAAAAGAACTTTTAAGAAGGACATTTCGCAAAAAAGACTCAAAGACAAATACAAAGGCACATCTGGCACATCTTCATCCTCAACACTTTTTCTTTTTTCTCATCATATTCATTTCATGTTCATTCCAAGTGAATTGCGGGTATTTTGGTTTATATGTCGCTTAATTGTAATCAAATTTCGTAGGTAAATAGTAAATCAAATTTTAAAAAATAAAAAAGGGAAGTTGTGGGTCGGGGGTCCAAGCGAGCTTACACAACATTACAACGCCTCCTCAGATCCAAACATTAATTATAATTAATAATTATCAGTTATCAATTATCATAGAAGATTAAGTTACTATTACCATCTTTGATTTGATTAACAATGAGTGAACGTTATGGCTTCTCACTTACGACCTTCAGGTATTTTTGACAACTTTGCTTTTTACTTATTTTTGCTTAGCCCATCTGGTAAACTCATGCAGATTGAATATGCAATGAATGCAGTCAAAAATGGTGCTCCGGCAGTTGGGTTAAAAGGTAGAGTGGAATTGGAATTTGGCCATTTAAATAATTAACACCGAACAATGGAAAAAATATTCAGCGAAGGATTGTATTGTGCTGGCGACCGAGAACAAACAGTCTGTGCTGGATAACACTGAAGCGAAGATTGCTCAACTCACTGCCCACATTGGATGTGTGTACAGTGGCATGGGACCAGACTCTAGGCACCGTTCAGATTAATAGTAGTGGGTAGATAGATATGTGCTGATTTCAGACTGCTGATTCAAAAGGCAAGAAAAATTGCCATGGAATACCAGCTTAAATATGGCGAGGAAATCCCAGTGATACAGCTGGTTTCTAAGGTTGCGGCAATCATGCAAGAGTACACTCAATCGGGGTTGGTTTCCTCAATTTTGAGTGAAAATGTGTAGTACCCTTTTTCAGAGGGGTACGCCCCTTCGGGGTTTCTCTTCTGATCGGGGGCATAGATGTTACGAGAGGACCACTGCTTTTCCAGGCAGATCCATCAGTATCACCTCCAGAACTGTTTATAATAAAAGGATTTGTTGCTCTCCCCTTCCAGGGATCGTATTTTCCATGGAATGCCACTGCAATCGGCAAGAATGACACGAACGCAAAGACCTTTTTGGAGAAGCGGTACAACAACACCATTGAGGCAGCTGACGCCATTCACACGGCACTGCTCACTCTTCGCGAGTCGTATGAGTGCGTTTCAGTGCCAATTAGAGAGAATGAATGATATTATTTTTTTGTCCTGTTCAGTATCGGCATGACGGAGGAGAACACTGAACTGGTCATCTGCACCCCGACCGATGGATTCAAGCGCTTCAACAAGGAGGAGTTGAAGGATCACATCAAGAATCTTTGATTTGCTATAACTTATTTTGGACGTTTTTACATAAATGTTATTACTTTAAATTAATGATCAATTCCGAAATTCAGTTGTAAGGGCCTTTTAAAAGTTATTCGACACCATTTCTTAAATTCTGTTAACAAGCATTTACTAATCTACATATCAATTAAATTAGGTGTTCAGCCAGTAGAGATGAGTGGTCAAGAATCTGCGGAAGACGCGATACAAACCCCATCAAACCCAAAACCGAAACAAGCGTCGGATCTGAGTGCGAGCTACTCGAAGTGGGATAAATTGGCGAAGGAGGTTGAGAAGGAGGAGGAGGAGGAACAGGACGGTGTGGACAAACTGTTCAAGGTGGACTTGTGGGTTTTGTTTCGGTATTCTTGAGAGTTGTAGAAAATTTACCGGGATGCAAATGACGACGTCAAAAAGGCGATGGTGAAGTCGTTCACTGAGTCCCAGGGTAAATTACATACCTTTGCCAAAGAGGGAATCGGGCCAACATTTTTCAAGGGACCGTTCTGTCGACGAATTGGAGCGAGGTCAAGAAGAAGGAAATCACTGTGAAGCCGCCCGAGGGAAGGTGGCCTTCCTACTGTGTGACCAATTAAACAATTCCCACTTTTAGTGAGTTCAAGCCATACGAGAAGTGACAACGAATATTTTGTCGCCTTGACAATTAAATGGCACGACGTTTCCATTTTTTTTATTTTTTAATAAATTCAGTTTAATTATCATGATTCATGACTATACATATTTTATACATAACTTGGTTGCATTTCCATGCGCTATAGAAATTGGTTTTTCTCAGATTGGGGTGTTTTTTAATTTAAGAATATTGAATAATTCTACTGCTCACATTTATGGAAAAGACGATGAAACCTGTACAGCAAAATGAGGTCGCAAAAAACGATCAGCCGCCGATCAAGAAGGTTGGCGCCGAGTTGGTCGGGAGTGTTGAGATCCACAGAACTTGTTGTTTCAGTTGTCCAGCTACAGAGAGGCACTGCTGAAGGTCCAATTTCCCTTTTCGGTCTCCGCACAATGGCAATTATTTTGCAGGAGGCCGAGAACATTGTCCTGGAGAAGTTCCCCGCGAAAGTGATTGAGTTCAACGATTTGCTGAACAACCGGAAGTACAAGTACGACCGTCTCGATGAAATCATTAGTTCCGCGGACATCGATTCGATGTATTTTAATTTTATTTTTGCATTCTTCACTCTCCTTTTTCAGATTGCCCGTTCCGCTGGACGGAGTCAACCACGAAAATGTTGCTTTGAATTTTATCGAATTTTTCAAAAGATCAACTTGTGACAGGTGAACTCAAAACGAGCACGAGTGGACGATGGGGTCAAATTGGGGACGCCGGTGTACGGGTTTGTGAAGGGTTCCGTGAAATGCAACGAGAAACTGGCAGAGCTCATGGACGAAATTAGGCCCTTACTGCGTAAGTTGGAAAGCGTGCACCCAAATTGTTGTGTCCAATTTGAGGAGAGGCTGTGGAGGACGTGAACAAAGTGAAAGTCTGGATCCAGTTTTTGATTCCGAAGATTGAGGTGATTGGTCTCAAAAACAGTAATTGCACCCATACCCACGCAGGACGGCAACAATTTTGGAGTTTCGATCCAAGTGAGTGGACTTGTGTTGGCTGGCCGGAATGTTTGATTTCCCCGTTAAGGAGGAATGTTTGAGTGAAACGCGAAATGTCGAGTCCGAGGTGGCCAGCTTTCTTGACCAGGTTCAGACATTTTAAATAGCCAACTTGGCGGTGCTGACTGTGCCATATTGCAGATGTCCAGGTATTTTACGAGTCGTGCCCGAATCGTAACCAAAATCGCCAAATACCCGCACGTCGACGTAATTTTGCGAAATAACTGGAGGCCCCACAACTGACTTCGTAATAATTCAGGATTATCGGCGTGCAATGGTCGATACCGATGAGAAACAGTTCATCAACATCCGATTGGTGCTCATCGAGGTGCGTTTGCTTACAATTATTGAGGTGCCCATTCCGGTTAGATGCGTAACCACTTTGCGACGCTCCACGACATGCTAACGAAGAACTTCGACAAGTTGAAGAAGCCCCGATCTTCACACGTTGAACGTAGGTTGGGCGAGACTGAAAAAACAACCCCAGCGTTTAGACATGATGTACTGAGTGAGTGGCTGGATCGGCTAGCAGCGAAATTCCGCGATATCCACGTGTTATCTCATTCGAATTTCGAACTGTTTTTGTTATTTTGTTGGAATTCTCGTTCTTCGAATTTTCGATAGATTTCCTCCAAGAAATAAACTGATGAATAACCACGAACACACACGTCTAAGCATGATCACAATTAATTCTCGTCTTTATCCCTGAATCAGCTGTTTGTAGAACTGATTGAAGAGGACGCACTTGTGGCGGCTTGAACCTCAACTGGAATGGAAGAGTCTGTCTTCGCCGAGGAATCTGAATACATATTGCTATCGCGTATGGACATGTGTTTTAAGCACCCTGGTTTTACCTCTAACGCTGCTGGATGTTCTGCTGTCTGAAGAGCCTTTCGGAGATGTTGCGCTTTGCGCAGATGAGGCACTGCTTTTTGAAGACGCGGAGTCAGACGATGAAGAGGAAGTGGCAGATGATGAGCTGGACTTTGACGTTGAGCTGCTGGACTTGGAAGAAGCCTTCAGCACTTTTGATGGACTTGAGGAAGATGATGAGTCAGCCCTAGAGGCAGAGACAGCAGCGGGTTTCTGTTGCCGCAGTTGGGGAGAAAGTTGACTAGCATTAAAGGCTTCTGGGCTGTGCCTCCCTCCGTTCAGGTTCTCCGTGACCCCCTCTTGCCGTCTCTCTCCTTCCCCAGTCACGTTGACAGGCTCTATTCTGTCGGCCTCCTCTTTTGTTTCCTCCTCACTTAGTGCCACTGATTGAAGTCCATCGTCATCTATCGATCTAGCATCATCCGGTGAGTGGGGTTTTCGACCCCCTCCGTCCTCTCTCCTCCACCGGTCCCTTTGTTCAACCGGGAATGGTAATTGAATGTTCATCTTCTTCGTTCTTCTTCCCTCATCTGTTCGGCCCTTCAAAGCTGTGATTCGTGGCTCTCTTTTCGGCACAATTCTCCGACTATTTATAAATATTTCCTCGCCATTTGCATGCCTGTTCCTTAAATCTTCTCTCTTCTTTGTTTTAATCGCGGATTCTGCTGGAACAACCATTGTCCGGTACAACGCCGACAAATAGGCGATTCTGGCCCGACAATGTGCGGCCATCTGAATGCGACGAGGAGAAGTGGGAGGAAGGCCGCCAGGAGGGATGGAGATGTGCGTCAGCGTCGCTTTAGAAACTTTGTCTGAGAACCAATAGATGCTCCTCTCGTTCGTTACCAGCGTTTTTTTATGTTTACCTTTGACCCTCTTTTCCCACTCTTCTTTCTGCTTCGCTCGATCTCTGAACGCCATCAATAGAATCAATCGGACAAGAGCGCGCCTTTCTCCCCGTGCCACCGCCTTTGTGTCTGCACCTGGCTCCTGCTCCTCCGTCTGCATGCCAACGTTGTTCCTCTTCCGCGCCTCCTGCTGCTGTTCCGTCTGCGCCCATCCATCCGATGTGCCCACTTTCCCTCTTTCTCCATCCATTCTCCGCTCCACTTCATGTACACTGAGCAGCAGATGAGCGAAAATGGGCGGCGACGCCTGATTCTGGCCACGCATTTCGCAGACCAGAGATTTGACCAGTGGGAGATGGTTTGCCTGGAAATGTGTCATCCCCCTCATTTAAGTATATCTGTGTGTTCCGTTCTTTTCTCCCACCATCGTTTGCTCCCTCGAAATTCCGCCGCTCCACCACATTGGCTCGCCTTCCCCACTCTTGCGAACGCCAAACTCCATCCACTCCATTTGATCTCCTCGCACAAAGAACAGTTTTCCAGTGCCGACGCGGATTTGGCCGTCGGATGGGGGAGAACTGGGCGAAGTGAAGTGGGACGGCCGGGACAGGAAGCGGACATCCAGCTGGTTGGCACCCGCGAAACTATCCTCCCACGGCGACGAGATGCGGTCCAAAAACAGCTGGACACTGAAGACGGACGGCGAAAAGGGACACATTTCTGGGATGGACATTGGCAGGCGGGAAGAGCGGGAAAGAGTGGACAAGACTTGCGCAAATGCCGGTGTGGCGGTTGCCATGGAAACGTAATAAAGGGGTCAATTGCCCAGATTGTGTGGACACTGGGGTAGGACAGGGCAAGGAAGGGCACCGCAATTGAACGCACACGGATTATGGCCAATTAAGTATTAATTTCGCATTGGAGCGACCAAAGAACGGAATACGCAGAAATTGCGAACGGATTACAGGCAAAAAGTGTGAATAATCCGATTATACCCTATTTCTCATTTGGTGGGTTTTCTCCGTCCATTTGATCCTCCTTTGTTTTGAATCGCCTTCTCACTCGCTTATCACCTCTTGGCCTCTTCAAACAAATTATCTATCGATCCAAATGGAAGAAGGCTTCGACTCACTCTCTTCGCATTCGCCGTCTGCCGGTGCCTGCTGTACTCCTCCAAAAAGCCAAATGCCCATCTGCTTCGGCGTGAACCGCTTCCACGCGTTCGTGCTCCTCACCTGGCAGGCGAGTGGCCATTCGCCTCCCCTTAAGCCAACTTTCCGTCCATTTCCAGTTTGCCATTTTCTTCGCCTCCCAAATGCTGTTCCCGATCTTCTCCAACTTTATACCTCGCTGGCGCTGCAACTCGCCCGTTGCGTCCAATTTCTCTTCCGCCGAATTCTCTCGTGCCTGCCAGATCTACGCCAATTGTCCATCAGGCTTCCTGGAGTTTGAGCAGCCCATCCCTTTCAACTCGGCCGCACTCCATTTTGACTGGTAGAACGGCCCAACGGGGCAGAGCACCGCCCTTTGCAGGATTTGCGGAGCCCACGCCTACAAGCGCGCCCTGTACAGCCAGTCCCAGTTCTTCGGCGTGCTGATCGGCACTTTCAGCTTCGGCGCCCTCTCCGACTGTCTGGGGCGAAAGCCGGTCTCCCTGTTTGTGCTCATGTTCGGCCTGGTGGCGGTGGCCGCTTCGGGTAGGGAAGAAGCATTATTCATTCCCTGCCGCAGGACCATCCATCCACTACTCTTCCCCAGCATTTGCCTCTTCCTGGCAATTTCTGCTGGCCACCCGCTTTCTGGTCGGCCTCTCCATCGGGGGCACCCTCGTGGTGGTGTGCACCTTCGTCATGGAGCTGATTCTCCCGCCGCAGCGAATGGTCGTTCCCTCGCCACTTAACTTTTAGTCCCCCACCCCGTTTAGGCTCTTCGTGCCTTCATCAACTGGGTAATGAATGACATGATGCCCCCTATTGGCACCCTCCCCTCCCAATCGTCCGTTCAGGGAATCGCCCGACTGGCGCTCACCCTCCTCTGCATGGTGTTCCCCGACTGGCGCACCGCCAGCATCGTCTGTGCCGTCTGCTCAGCGCCCGCTTTGCTCATCATCCTGCTGGTCTTCCCTGAGAGTCCCACCTGGCTGCACAGCAAGGGCCGACTGGAACAGATGCGAGTCAGCGAGCGGAGGCAAACTTTTGGGGGAAACGGACGCGGAATGACTGCGAATTTTGCACAGAATTGCCCGTTTTGCGGGAGTGCCCTTTATCGAAGTGCCGCATAAACCGGTGCCGGCCAGGGAGCGCTCGTTCCGCGATCTTCTGCACGAAAAGGCGCTCTTCAAGCGGGTCTCAGTGCTCTGGGTGATGTGGTCAGTCCCGTCCGGTTTTGCCCACGCACTCTCGAGCGCAGGTTCACCGCCGCCATCTGCGGCTACTCCATCGACTTGAACAGTTCGTTCATCAGCGGCGACCTGTACCTGAACCAGTCGCTGCTCTCCGTGCTGATCGCCATCTCCAAAATGGTGCTGGTGCTCTTCGACACCTGCTTCCCGCGCTTCTCCCGCCGCAACCTGCACCAGTGGTCCCAGACGGTGGTCATCCTGTGCTTCCTGGTGCTCAGCGTGCTGGTGCTCTCCCACCACCAGGGAGTGGGCATTCTGCTCGCCAACTTTCTTGGCACAGTATTCATCGAGGTGGGCGCATAAACAAATACAATAAACGTCTCTGTTCACTTCGACCAATTGCAGTTCACTTGGGACGCGTGCTACCTCTGGTCTGTGGGCCCTCCCGCCTCTTCCTGTCCCTCTCTTCACTTCCCAATTTAGCGCCGTCGAGTCTGTGCCCACTCCGTTGCGCGCCTCTTCGGTGGGCTCCTGCTCGCTGATGGCCCGTGCGGGAGCTCTGTTCGCCCCGATGGCAAGTGCCTCCGCCGACCTCCAATTTTCCCCGTTTCCGTTGGTGTTCCTCAACTCGTTCTGGGGCGCCTCCGCCTATTTGGCGGTGGTGCTGCTCGGCTCGCTGAATCTGCTGGTGTCCTGGCTGTGGCTGACCGAGACCAAGGGAGTGAACTTGGACGACGTGCATTTGGCCGCCAACGTGGAGGAGGGCGGAAAAATGATCGAAGGACTGGCGGCGGAGGAGGGAAAGGCGGCAAAAGGGGACGAGGACGCGGAGGAAACGGAGCACAGGGAAAGTTAGAAACGATCTGGTGACCGCATATTCCGTTGTTGACCCCGCACTTCGCTTAGATTTTTACCGAATTTTGGCAACTCCTCTCTATTCTGTATTCTCTATTTTGTTTACCTTTGCCCATTTCTGTCTGTCCCACTCCCCCAACTTTCACTTTGTGCACCACAAGTGTGTTCATTCCACAAATATTCTTTTCCCGAACGGAACTCTCGATTGGCGGCTGCCCGAAAACACACAAAACAACAACAACAAAGGACAAAATGGGGTTGGTTGGCGGCTGGCGAATGATGGAATGGAAATGGATGGTTCAAGTCGGCCCATTCAATTGGGGCATTGACTGCGGGGAATGGGGACAGCGCGAGCAGAATGGGGCGAATGGCGAAAGTGAAAGGGCGACTTTACAGCGCAGCGGCAGAGGGGAGGGACGACAGCCCGACGATCATTAACCTAGTCCCTCCCGTGGGGACACCCAATTCCTGCAATTCCATCCCGGGAATGGCAATGGGAATGTGCGGCTGTTGTCGTGTTGTGCTGACTCAGTCCCGGTGAGGGGGCGGCAAATGCAATTGGCCACAAACAGGACAATTACGCAGCGCCAGCGGGCGGGGCCATAAATTGGCGCCATTTAAGGAGGGCGAACAGTGTTCGGATCCGCCCAGTCATTGGGCACAGAGAGCACCACACAAAGCAAGGAACGCCCCGACTCTTGGCCTTCCGCGTGTCGTTGAGCAGCTCCTTCCGTCCAACCGAATCCCCCTCTGCCCGCCGCATTCCTGTCGTCCCGATTCCCGTACCCCAATTCTGGACGCAATCGAGACGAACAAGTTCCCTTCCCCTTCCCCTCCGCTCCCGCTCCATCCGATCATCCATCGGCCGATCTGTTTGCCGTGCAATTGACTGCCCCGCTGCCCCACTCTTTCCCATGGCCATTGTGTTGCGCGGGAGAAAGTGTTCTCACGCACCCGCTGAGAGCGCAGTGTGGCTGGATGATCACCGCCATTCAGCGCAACAGTCGAGAGGGATTGCGCGGCAGCCGCTGAATGCGACTGACACACATTCAGCGGCTGGCTGTTTGCGCTCCGCATTTTGCGCTTGGCCACCGCTCTCCAGCGTAAAAGCGCTCAAGCGAAAATATCCGGCGAACACATCATCACTTCCCGTGCCTGTCCTTGCTTTTGGAATGCGCGCAATTAGTTAGCCCTCCGTTGCGCTGTTCTGGCTGGAGCACTCACGCGCAAAGTCCACTCCTGTCCCGTTGCGTCCCTCCCCCGCCTAATTGAGCCCCTTCCTGTCCAACTAACTGGTCAATGCGGGCCGCGGCAAATCCAATCGCGGCCATCAAACCAGTTCAGCGGCAAATGGGCAAGGAGAGTGGGTGATTTTCCTGGCTGTGTCCATCCTCGGACAACAACCCGTCTTCCCACTTATTTTTTGGACTGACTGGAATAGGGAATTGGGCCGTTCACTCCCCGGTTTGGTTCGCCCCTTTGTGCGCGTGAATCAATTTCTGGCCTCGGGAGTTGGTTTATTTACGACGCGTCGAACGAACACTTTCCCAATGCCCCTCCCTTTGTTCCACGTTTTTTCACTGCCCAAGTTGGGAAATGATCGGAATGATGAAACACAGCGTTCGATCGGGGTCGCCCAGATAGAAAGACAGACCCTGACCCTCTGTTGTTGTTGCTTTCCCCATTCCAGGCAATGTTCGACTCGCTGTCGGAGAGTCTTCCGTCGGCATCTCTGGCTGCCGCCGCCGCCGCCCTCAACCCGGGCTCTTCCGTCAATTTCCGTGTACCTTTCCATTCCACCCCACATCCAGTTCTCTCGCCCCACTTCAGCTGCTGCTCCCTTTCGCGGTGTTTCCCTTCCTGCTGATCGCTCTGCTGATCGTTTTGCCCGGCATCCGGGAGCAGAGAACACTCTCGCTGCTTGCCATCTCCGTCCAGCTGTGTGTCGGCGCATTGCTCATTGGCCAGTCCCCGTCCCGCTTCTTGCCTAACTTTCCCTCTTCAGGCGCCATCATACTGCCCTTCTGGAAGGTGGGCTCCGCCGACGTGCTCATCCATCTGCAGGCCCAGTCCCGACAACGCCACGTCGTCAGACTGGGCGTCGGCGTTGGGCTGCGAGCCATCAACATCTCGCTGGACTGTCAGCCCACTTGATCCGGATAAAAAAACAGCCATTCCCCGTTGCAGATATCCGTCCTCGGGATCCAGTCGGAGGGACAGTCGTTGTGCCAAGGTGGAGAGGGGAAACAAACAAACAATCGTAAGTAAACACCTGCACTGCAGCAAGAACCCGGTTGGGCTGCACCTGAACGAGCAGTTCCAGCTGGACGGGGTCAGTTCCATGCGTGAGGAGCTGGAGAAGGCGTTCAGCGACGGACTGCCGTTTCCCGTTCTGAGGGTGCTGGAGGTAGTTCTTGAAGTGTGAGGCGATCTATTTTTCCGTTTCCAGTACTTCTCGCTGGGCCAAGAGGCTTTCGCTTGGGGCCGCCGCTACCGGAATGCTGGGCATTTCTCCAATGCACTGCTTTGGTCAGTGCCCCTTTTTCCAATTCCATCTCCCACTCCCTTCCAAGGGGCGCCTTTGCCAGTTGGCTGGTGCAGAGTCTGCTGCTGGCGGTACTGCCGCACCACTTCGCCAAGGCCGGACTAATCTGCGGCGTGTTTGCGCTGATCGCCAACGTGGTCAGTGAAAATAGTCAGCAGTCAGCCCGTTTAAAATTTTTCAGCTGTTCATTTCGCTCTCGCCCGCCGATCTGCACATTCCGTTCGCCTCTCCCGATGGAGATGGCCCCGTGTTTCTCCAGTTCCAGTATGCCATCAAAGATAGAACCCACCTCCAAGCATCCAACCCTTTTCAGCTTCGGCATCTGCTTCTGGATGAGTGTGTGCGCAGGTCCACCATCTTCCTCAGCTCCTCTTTTGCTCAATGCCATTCCTATTTTAGCACTGCTCGCTCTGCTATTCTCGTCGGCACTTGCTCTGCTCCAGCTCCTCCGGCTCTACTCCCTCTCCACGTTCCTGGGTTCTTCGCTCGACGACACCGTGGGTCCGCCAAAGTGTCGGTTTGGCGGCGGCCGACGAGACGGAGAGTGCGGCGTTGGGTGGGCAGTGCTCGAATCGTCGTCCACATCATCGCGGAGCATGCCGCCCTCTTCGAGCACGTCCGTCTCCACAGGACCAGCGCTGAGCAAATGCTCAGTGGCCAGCTCTGTGACTTCTTCCGCCTTTTCGCTGTCCGCTACTTCGCTCTGTTCGGCACCAATTGTGACGCGATTGCCTCGGAGCAGCAATGGTGGCGGCGAAAAATCGGTGGACATGATCCGAAAGCGGATCGTCTTGGCACGGTATCAGCAGCAGCAGCAGCAACAACAACAACAGGAACAAGGCACGGAGCAGAGTGCCGCTGCTCCGAAGGACTCGTTGGCACTGTCGTTGGGAGAGGTGGACATAGAAGAGGAGGAGGAGGGCGACAAGAAGACGGGGCCGAGAAGGAAGGAGGGAGTTGCGGGGAGAAGTGTTGCGGCAGCAGGGCAGAGGAGCGATGATGAATGATGAACACGCAGACGCAGCCAGTGACCGGGACCTACGGGTAAACAACGAACAATCGGTGCACCGACCGTCTAGCAGAAGAACACACAGAAAGCCTTAAAACTGTAACGAATTGTCAGTGCCCCAGCAATCATCTCAACACATTTTTGTCACCTGCCTTACTGCAATATTACCGACAACTGACTCATTTGAGAGTTTTTAATCAAATTTCATTTCGGTAACAATAAATTTGTTTGTCATTATTTATTATTGGTTGATTATGGAAATGGGAACGAATAAGAAAACTCCAAAAGTGAACAACAAACAGTAGTGCATCATGCAAAGGCAGGTGGAGACAGTTCAATATCACAGATGAGTGCGAGGTGGTCACTTGGCGCAATTTTGGAGGGCAAGGCTTCAAACTTCGTCACTAATCCGTGACTGGGCATCGGCACAACTTGCTGGACTTGGACTGGAGGACAGGTCCAAATGTAATCGAGACAACCGGAGAAGCCTAAAGCGACATTGTTTTGGGCTCTGGGATGGTCCGGCAAAGGGACCCTTGGTGAAGTTGGTGTACTCGGGGAATTGGCTGACGCAGTGGAACTGGAACGGGCGAGTCGAAACTGTTCAAATCGATCGGAATTCGAAATTATTCGAAGCTCTCTCCACTCACTCTCAACGTTCGGAGCAGCATTCCCAGTGCTGCTGGCGTCCTCCTCCCCGTTCAGGACCACTGGCCTTCCACTTATAATATCCACGACGCGACTTCAAATCCGATCGATCGACGCCATCGCCTGTTTGCTCACCCACCTTGATGGCAAACTGTTGAAGTCCCCGGCGAAGATTATCTGCGCCGGCGAAACGGCCAAATTGCTCAGCGTGTCGACTATGTGGCGCAGACAAAGGACTGTTTGCACGAGTTTCACCTCTTC
The DNA here is from genome assembly GCA_013357305.1 of Radopholus similis. NCBI lineage: Eukaryota > Metazoa > Nematoda > Chromadorea > Rhabditida > Pratylenchidae > Radopholus > Radopholus similis. The sequence goes on from VAHH01000119.1 coordinate 14,208, forward strand.
GTGGGCCGGGTCGAAGATCAAGTGTGTGTTCGCGGCCAGCATGCTCAAGCCTTCTTTTGTGCGCAGATGCACCAACTGGAGAGTGACGGGAAGAATTACTTCGATAAATGAAAAGCTGCCCCACCTGCAAGATAGTCGGCTTACTCATCACGACTTCTTTGAGTGCCTTCCGCCTGCCCACATATTCCAGCAGGTCCGCATTTGAAGGAAGCTGCAGCAAGTTGCTGAGTCTGACCGACAAATTATCCCCCGTCTGGCAAAACCGATCATTGCGATAGGCAATCATCAAGCCTTCGTTAACTTCGTTCTCTTTGCAATTGAAGACTGGCGTGAAACCCTGAGTACAAATAAATAAATGCTTCATCTTTCAATCAAAATATTGTACAATAGAATGGCCACCTTGAATTTGAGAAAAGGCTCAAGGAATCGCTTCTTCATTCTCACATCGCATTCCTGGAGAAACATTAGATCAGCATTGTACGCTTAAACCGGAAGGGGATTTGGGACAGAAAAACATTGGTACCGCCAAGTTCCCGCAGTATAAGGGGATAGCGGTACTTTCTTTCCTGGTACTCCTTGGGGCAGTGCGGAAAAAACAGTTCCGCTTGTTCCTTTTTCAAATTCAAGTAGAGATCAGCCAAAATGTTGTACGAGACAATGCGATATCTGAATTTGTCGGTCAGACTTGGCGAGATTAAAACCCACAAAGCTCACAAATTCCCCGTCAGGGCAGAGGCGCAATACTTGCGCTGTCTCTCGCCAAAAATCAATTGATCACTCTCCTCGGGGTCTTGCACCGGAACGTCGCAAACATGGACTTGAGCCACTCCGTTCGCTCCGCAGTCGACCACCACCGCCACCCAAAATCCCACATCCGCCTTGATTGGGGTGTAGCATTGGCCAGTGCCCACATAGGCCCAGCGCCCGTCCAACTGCAGTCTGCACAAAGATGAGGAGGCGATAACGTTGTCAACTAAAAGCAAGCAATGGGGCTTTTATTTTGATTTCTAAATCACCTATTTTAATCTTTGGGGGCTGCTTTTTATTGACCTTTACGTCCGTAAGAAACCAATGGAATTCCACGCCGTCGCCCGAATTTTTCCAATCACAACTCGGGAAAATGGGACAACCGACGAGGGGCAGCACGGTTATATCGAGTCTGTCAAGCCAGACGGAGTCGCGAACTATGGTGTAGGTCACCTTGCCTATTCGCAGTGCGTCACATCGCCTTTCCCCGAAGAAAAGGTCGTAAATATTGATCTAAAATGAAAACGTGTGATTTTGTTATTTAGTTGTCCTCCATAATAATTGAAGTACATTTTCCTCCAGGGTTTGATTGTCGTCAGTGTTGGGGAAGACTGGGCATATTCTGGGTTTTTCTGCTTGTCCAGCCGAGGTTTGAGGCAGAAAATCTTTCACCTTTGTCTCCAATCTATGACAAACGGTTATTGGTGCAATTTTCGTGGTGACAACCTCGTCTTCATTTGGGTGAACAAATCAAAATAAGACCTTAAAAACAACATTGATGCCCTTTTCGAGGATCCACAATCCACCTCTTCATGTAAATCTGCTTGGTTTTAGACCCGTCCAGGGAAGAAACACTGAATGCCATTTGCAGAGCACGTCGGCTAAGCAAAGGGAATGGGACTTAATCGGAGCTTCCAAAATGATACCTTTCGTCAACCGCTCTATCGGTATCGCGCCAAATAAAGAATTTGTTCAACGGAATCGCCATTATAGTTTTTCGCAGTTGTCTAATTTGTCTCCGCGATTGTATTGAATGTTTTGAAAGTTCAGTCAGAGACAATGCTGAAATCTGTTCTAGAATAGAGAATCTGGTCCGAATCATTAATATTGTCTACAAGTATGATGAATTAAATTTACACATCGTCTTTCAAAAAAGTATTTCTCATAAGCTCATAACTCATAAGGAAATTGCCCATCGCCGAATTACTAAGCAGCGGAAGAATGAAATCAACATTTCTCAACCAATACTGCTGGTTTTTGACATTGCACCACAATTAAATTTACGCAACTTGGCACTTCGTTTCTACCAATCAATAACGTATACATATACTATTACATACTAAGTGGGAAGGGAAAAGTACATCGCAAATGTGCCATATAATAATTAATAACAATGGTGCACTTAAATGTAACCAAGAATAATTAGCAGATGGTTGTTTTTTGGATCGTAATCTATCGTATAAAACGAATTGAATGGTTTAATAATTATATACACACACCTATGCCTATTTCAAGAATGTACCAAATTTAGGCTACGTTGGAAATGAGTGAGCGTGAAAGCAGTTTCGACTTTTTGAAGGGAATGGAAGGCCTTAACTTTGGAGAACAAACTCCCTCACGAGAAACTTCGGACACATTCGAATGTACGGACAACGGCAAAAAATCGCATTCGGAAAGTCCTTTTTTGGACACTGGACAATCCGACGACCCTTCCATTTGCCCTTATTGCAGCAAAAAGTTTCGCAAGGTACAATTCAAAACATAGCCCGCATCGAATCTTACCCTTAGCCACGCGTCCTTGACTGTTTGCACTCAATGTGCGAGGATTGTGTGATCGCAAATCTCGATCATGATGGGCGAAGTCAACATAATCTCGGTAGAATTGCGAGCTATATGGAGCTTGAGCAAGATGCGAGCACAAGACCTACTCCACCAGGAGTAATTCGCTGTCCAATATGCAGCCAAGTAAGTGGACCTAGCATCTAAAATGGAATATAAATTATTAAAAAGTACAAATTAATGTCATGTTAAAATTATAGGAGACTCATATCGGCAATGATGTTATGTTTGTCCAAGCGATGTTATTAGATTTTGTAAGTGTTTGCAATTGTTGTGTGATAAAGTAAAAAATATTTGAAAAGGTGCGGATAAGAGAATCTGGATCCAACGATAAAAATGCCGATTCCGGAGAGAGAATTTGCCGTTCTTGTAAAGGAGAGGAGGCAGCCGTAGCCAATTGCCTACACTGCTTGAGCGATCTTTGCGCAAAGTAAATTTTAAAGAGATATATGATATGCCTTAGAAACGGGACCGGTCATTCGGGCCACCAGTTAATATATTCACAATTTCGGTTTTTATTTATTTTCGATTATTTAATGAAACGAAATGATAATTTGTTTTCATTGATAATCGATAAATAGTCGCAAAATCATAATCATTATATTCATTCTTCCTTTTTAATAATTACTCTCATTGTACCTTATACTTTTTTCTTCTTACTTTTTTTAATTCAATGTTAATTTTAGACAGGTAAAGTGAATTTTAATTTATTGATTATGGCTAATCTTCCCGAAATTCTTACAACTCATAATCGCGAATCGTATGATAAAAGTTGGTTCGTTTTATTGTAATTCATTAATTGTTATGTTTTTTCGGCTTTATATTTGGGCATATTTTGCTTTTTTTTGGCTTATTAAAAAAATCGGCCTCCATCGAAATTGCGATGTGTTAAAAAGAGGCCAAGTCATGCCGGGTAACGCTAAAAGACCGAAATTGTGAATATATTAACAATTTAACTGGTGGCCCGAATGGGATGTACCGCTTAGAAAGTGTAATCTGTAATCTCTAACTCTAATCAATTTCAATCACTGTTCTGAAAAATAAAATTTTGCTAGGTGTGTGCAAGCTCACCGTGACATGAGGATGTTCGATGGGCATAAGGTAAAAATAAAAAGTAAAATCGCGGACATTACAACTTTACAACTCGAATTCAAACTTAATAACAGAATGCCAAAATTAGAATTTTTTATTTTCCAATCAGACACAGTACAGTATATGAAATATTAAATATATAGTACAAAAAGTACAATAAGTGAAAAGTTAAAACTAAAAAAATGCCGTGGGGTTAGAAACGTACTGAAGAACGCACCAAAAATGGGCTTAAATTTAAATCGTCCCAATAGTTTTTAAGCTTTTCCGGTAAAATTGGAGTTGAAGAGAAGATCAAGAATGTCTGTCGGGGTGTTAAAGGTTTAAGAAATTAAGATTTAAGTTCTTTGTCCTCTCTCGCAATTTATCTAATTTCACATTTTAGGTTGTAATGTTCTCAGAAATAAATAAGGATTCAAGCGAAGCAACGAAAAATTCGTTGGGAAACGAAGAGGAACCAATTATTTTGGCAATTTGCAATAAGCACAAGGCAGATTACGAAGGAATATGTTGCAGGTATCGTTTTTTCTCTTTCCAATTTCTCGAGCACATTTTATTTAGTTGCGATGAGCTTTTGTGCAAGCAATGCATGGCTGAGCACATGAGTATGTCACACAGGCAAGCTTATATCTGTTTCGACTAATTAACTTGACAAATTATAGCTGCAATCCACTAAACGATTCATATCGCGCTTTTGTTTATCAACACATTAATGAACTGGCTCTCAAAGCGAAGGAAAAGGTCGGAATAACGACACTGCATCTAATGGGAATTGTGATTTAGGGTCAGATAACTCTTGATGCTCGATCGTCTATTCCAGAGCGCAAAGAACTTCTGAAACAATCTTATTTGAAGTGTCGTGAAAAGATAGAACAAAGCTTCCAATATTACGTCCAGGTTCTCAATGGTCTGAAACTGGATCTTCTGGCTGATTTGGACCGAAACAAGGAGGAGAAAGAGGAATATCTGGAAGGTCTTTACCAGAAAATTGACATGCAAACGACAAAATTGGAAGATGCGCTTGAGTAAGCGAACAGCATTACCTCCCAGAGAATTATGAATTTTAGGTATACTCGACGTTTGTTGGAGAAAGGAACGACTATTGATCTCTGCATCAGTAAGAAAAAAGTTTGGCAGCAATTGAGGACACTGATTCATTCGATGCCCGATGCTAGTGCGGAAGTTGACTTGGATTTCGATACTTTGCCAAAACAAGAATTTCCCAAACGTCTGGAAGCCATTGTTGGAAGCATCAAATGTTAGTTGGACTTACGGTTTTACTCATTATTATTACCCCCCCAATACAGGTCGCATTGCTGGAATTTCGAAGGAAAAGGGATTTTCAGCGTTGGTGGGAGCTGGGCCGATCAAGATCGAGGGAATCGGCTCATCCGGACAAGCGGGCATTGCCAATCAGATTCATTTGCCGGCCTATCCTGCTGCTACCGTTTGGGATCTGGGCAACAAGATGGCCCAGCAATTCCAACCACAGCAACAGTCCAACGCTCAACAGCATCCGGGGGCTATCGGAATGGAACGTCGACAGAATCGCAATTCGAACGGGAACAGCTATTTGAGTGGGGATAGCGGCAACATCTCTTTAGCTTCTGAACTGGCGCACTCTTCGCCCGTTGGCAATATTGGAACTCCGACCTTGGAGAATTATGGACTGGTACGCGTTATTTCCCACAATTTTTAGAGTTGTATTCAATTGTTTTAGGGCCGTCTTGGAATGTCAGACAATTACGCGGGATTTCGCACTCCGACCAACTTTTTGAACAATCCATTGGATGCCAACCAGGGACTCTTCGAAAATTCGATTTTCCCTGACAATTATTTGGGGAACCAGCAGTCGGCAAAGCTCTGGGGCTCCGCTAGCGTTAGTTCTTAAAATTCAATTTTTGAAAGACCGAACTACTTTTAGAATTTCAATTCGCAAAGCATTTTCTCAAGTTTCGATGGTATTTCCAACCAACAACAGCGTCCTCGCGAATTGATGGATTCGCGCTATCCCGCGAGTGAATTTGAGATGCCGGGAATGCGTTCGCGCTCGTCACTCTGTGCCACCCCTTCGATTGACGCATTCATGCCGCCTGTTTCGCAGCCGGTACTTTTTAGAGGCGATGGGATCTTTCCAATCCTGAATTATTCCCCTCAGGACTTTACTATCACCGCTGGTCGTAATCAATACGGGGGACAGGCCACTGCCACTGATGTGAGTCTATACCGTCCACACCCTTGTCCATCACTGCGTTCAGATGACACTGTGCATTATGTTCGGCGGGGACATGAACAACATGGGGGACACCTTCAACACTCCGCAGGGAGTCTGCCTGGGAATGGGCGATGAGATCGCGGTTGCCGACACCAACAACCACCGCTGCATTGTGGTCAATAAGCGAGGTGAGAACGGCGGGGGACAAAAAGCGGGCTGAACATTGAACATTCTCGTTAGGCAGCTTCGTACGTAACATCGGCAGTTCCGGGACTGAAGAAGGCAGCGTTTACTATCCAAAGAAGGTAAAATAGAGAGTGGAGGAAAGCCTTTATAGGCCATTACTTCCAGATTGTGTCCTTCATTCGTGGCGACACGTGCCATTTCGTGGTTCTGGATCGTGGCAACAACCAACTCTTCAACCGTCTCCAGCTATTCAAGAACAGTGGCGAATACATCTGCAAACTTAGTGGGGAGACTGGTGGTTTCTTGGCAATGCAGCTTTCGTTTCAGTTCCGCCCTGCACGATTGACCAAGTGACTGTGATGTCAGTGAACAAGGAGAACGAGCAGCTGATCATCATCGACAACAAGAATCTCGTCCACGCCTTCGAATTCGAGACTTTCAACCAGCTGCGCTTGGTTCGCCAATTCAGCATTTCCGGATTTGTGCACGAGGCATCGGACATCGGCGTCTACAAAGGACAGGTGGGGAATGCGCCGTGCACCACCCACATTGGGGTATTTGCCTCTTCAGTACTTCATTACCGATTACAAGACCCACTGTGTCGTCATCTACACACTTGAGGGTTTAAGAGTTATCAATATGAATATTCTTCAAGCACAGTGTTCCAGGCAAGCATCATAGCAAGTTCGGGGGGCTCAACATCACGCCCTACCCTGTTGGGATCGACTTCTCCAAGACAGGCGACATTCTCGTTGGAGACTCACACGGTAATTGGCCATCTCTGATTCCAGATATTTATTAGTACGACTCCATTCGCAGGTAACCACTACCACATTGTCGTTTTCAACAGTCAGGGCCAGCCACAGCATCAGTTCCGCTGTCACATGCAAAAGGTCTCTCGCTGTTTTGGGGCAATCAATCAGTTTTTTTAATGCTGGATGCACAGGTATCTCGCTGCACTGGGCTGAAGCTGTCCGAGAACGGCGACATCGTCACCCTGTCTCGCCAGAACAGCTCCGTGCTCGTGTTCAACATGCTCACCTTGCCTCCCAATTGACTCGCTTGCATGGGGCATTAATATGTAATTGATGGTCCGCCATCGTCAGAGGACTCCAATTCTTCTCAGTTTACACTTTTTCACTTTTCAGCTTCTTCCCCGTTTAAATTTGATTTCTCCTCTATATATGTCCCCTCACTCTCGGCCCCGATCAAACCACCGAACCCAAAGAGATTGATTATCTTGATTGAGTTGGTTTCTCTGATTTGTTGGCAATTGTTCTCGCGTTTTTCGCTTACTCCGGGTCTTCCTTTGTTGACTTTCTTTCCACTTGCTCTATATTATCTTACTTTGTCTCACCCAGCCTCTACTTATTTGCACCCACTTGTTCTCCGCGTAACTACAAACAAACACCATTATTTTATTTTGTTTAAGTGTTGATTAAATCGTTTCCCTCCCACTCTTCGCATACGGGCCAGAACTTTCGTCTAAACTTTTAAAACCCATTTAGAAAAGACCATTCACACCCGTTTCGCATTCTTTCCCGCAACACATTGTGCTTAGTGCCTCCCAATGTCTCCAATTCAAGTTATTTCACAATTAACAGCATCCGCCGCCTTATCCTCTCTTCACTTGCTAGTGCTCACAACAACTATCCATCAGACAGTTTCCGTGTATTTCCACAACTTGGTAGTAGTCGTTTTGTTGCTATCGCAGGACTTTCCCCCTTCAAAGCCCCGCTAACCAGGTAAATACCTCCATTCCGTTCGTTCGACATTGGAGCTCCTTTTCCTCCCTTTGATAGTCTTTTTTGATCGACCGTCAAATCGCAATCATCCGGTTAACATATTCGTGTTTGTCCGCCCGCATTGACTTAACCAACTGGTCGGGACTCGGTCTTGTCGGTCCGCTCCCGACCACTTCGTTAATAACCCACCCAGCCACCTCCCCCATTCAGACCGACCTTCTTTCAGTGATTTTGTTCACAGCCTAGATCTCATTCATTTCCCCAGTCCACAATCAATCAATCAGACAATTTTCACAAAAGACATTTCGAGACCATTCCGTCGGGACAGTGTCGGTGTATTTTGGACACCGCTGCGCATAATCCGTCGTTCCATCCAAACAAACAATTGATACCTGAGAACAAACATACTATTATAATCCATTTCCATTAGAAAAACGGAGTGTAGGTAGTGGTAGTGAGTGAACGGTAAATAGCGAGATTCCAGGTTTAAAAAAAATTAAAAAATACATATTAATATTACTAACACAAACATTTATTATTATTGCCATTTCACGCTGTTTTTGAATTTGTTCATTAGTCCAACAATTTCCTAGACAGAATTTCATTCTATTTGATTTGTTCCGCTTTACGATATGCAATTTTTGCGTTTTGGAATTTCAATTGAATTGGTTCAATTTCACAATCCAATATATAAATAATTAACTGATAACTGATTGTAAAATATACCTGTAAAATCTTTTCGCGCGCTGACACAATTTGGATATTTGTCTTCTCTTCCTTCCGGCGTAAAATTGAAGTGGGTATTTCAAAACTGATGCCGGATTGAATTTACAACTGGGACAGATAAGATGCACAGACATTTTCTTGGTCAATTTGGCTCTGTGACATTTTGAAATGCAAGGGAAGTGGACGGCAACAGTAAAATACTCCTGTAAACATTCATTTGGATATTTGACTGTTCACACACACACACACACACACACACACACACACACACACACACACACACACACGCACACACACACACACACATTGATTAATGACTTGATCCATTCTATAATAATTAATAACATCGAGAATTGTATTTAAAATTTAAATTGGCTTTTACTATTTTGCTTGGATAAAATTTGAAACCAATTTTTGATTCTCCCTCCCCGACCAATGGTGGTGCCTTTCCGTCCTGGGACCGGTTCTCCCCCCTCCCAGATCCAACCAATCAAGCGGATGGACAATAACAGCCACACCATCCCCTCGAAAGGCGGCAGCGCCACTTTTGCAGAGAAATCGGAAGATCCAAAACATATCGCGCAACACGCCATTCCCAGTGCGCAATCAATTGATTTGTGCGATGGTTCCAATCCGCCCACTTTTCCCTGTTCTGGCTGTTTTGGCACAGATTCCCTCCCAGGGTAAATGCTGCATTAGCAATATTTCACTCGCTCATTCCCATTTTGGACGCTCAAATATCCGCGATTTTCGGCAACGCTGTGATGGCGGACAACTGTGCCGAGTGGACTCAGTGGGGACCATGTTCGGCCTTGAAACCCTTTCCCCCGAACCTCGGCCATTTAAGGTATTTGGCTGAAAGGGGACAATCCGCGTTGGCAGCGCTCCTACTTTGATCAATTGCTGCCCGGCAGAATTGGCTGCCGCGGCCACACGTTCTTCAAACTGTTGAGAGAGAGGTGGGGAACGGTAAGTGCCGTGCCTGTTTTTGGTTTATTTTGCGTGGAAATAATCGAAAGGCCTTCTCAAACGTTGTCGATTATCTCCGAGGAGTGACGCTGAGTACCTCGCAGTGTGGCTATTGCAGCTATCAACAGAGCTGTGGGCGAAAATGCCATCGAAGGTTTGTTGGGCTGGCGTTAGGAATAAGAGCCTTTCCTTTCCATCCGAATGAAGGGGCGATGCCAGTTCAATCAATCCCTTGTTCGTTGCGGAACGTCTCTGCGACGAGGTGGACCAGAGCGGGGCGTGCACTTCGCTGACGAGTGCGGACGGAACGTGCAATCTGTGGCCACCGAACCCGCCAATTGTGCTGCCAAATGTTTCCGAGTGGATGGCCACGATGGTCGAGCAGATTCCCTTTCTGAACTGTGTGCCCCACAACAACTCGTAGGTTCCTCTCCTTTGGCCTTTCCCCTCCTTTTCATTTTCAGTGGACGGCAATTGTGCCGCTGTTGCTGTGCCCCGTTCGTGCCCAATCCGGAGGCCAATTTCCGATGCCAACTTCCAGCAGGGGAAGGAAATTCCACGGACGCCAATCCGCCGACGAACAATCTCCTCGGAGTTCTTTTCCAACACTGAAACACTGAGTCTCCTTGTTCACGAGCAATTGTGGGTCATCAGATGGAATCGGGAAAAACGAGCAGATGAGGGCAGATTTTATCGAATGGGGAGGAGCTCAGCTGAGGCAGAGGAGGATGGTCATTTGTGCAGAAAATACCAGCCGATGGGCGTTTCAAATTTCCAATCGGGATTAACCCGATAGCACTTTTTAGGCCGAGCCCAAATTAATTCCCTTCCGTGATGAGTCATTCTTTTTGGATGGTTAAAAACGGCCTTTAGCCTTATTCGGGCAGAATGGCGCATTTCGAAAGATGCAAAATGCCACAGGCTCCTCCCTCCCTTGTGCTCCTTTCCCCATTACATATTTAGTCCTTTCTCCTTTCCCACAACTACATTCTTCGCCTCCTTGCTGCTTTTCCCTCAAGAGAAACAGATTATTGTCCTTAGAGCTAAAAATGTCTGCGAATGGAGGAACCACTGTTGAGACGGTGCCAAAAGCACAGCAGAATGGCAAAGTGAATGGCGCTGCGGCCAACAACGGCCTCCCAAAGAATGGGAAAACGAACGGGAAGAAGGCTGAGAGCAACACAGACGTTGCTGCTATTCCATCTCCGGTAAGCAGTTTTTGACTGACTACTTAAAATTATTTATCAAATGAATTGTGTCACCGTTATCAAAATAATCTCCGTGAGACAGAGTGAACCCAGCCAACCGATACCTTTTCTCGCAATTTACTCCTCCCGACTGTTTCGTTTCGACGCAATTCTGCCGCAGTGTCCTCGCTTCGTCGCCCATAAATTTTGGGCGACCGACCCAAATGCGGCAAGGGCAACAAAATGTTGGCAATCGGAAATGGCGCCAGAGGGGAAGGGAATTGTTGGAGGACGCGCGATGGAATGCGGCTGGGCAGATGAGGAATGGCCTTTCGCCCAAATTACCCGTCCCATCCGCTCCATCGATTTTGGAAGAGGCACACAAAGCAGTTAAGCGTGGCGCGTAAACGCGGTCCCGCCTCCCCGAGGACATTCCCTCCGGCGGCGGCGAGTTGTTCCCTCCCAATTGAGCCATTCGCCCATCCTGCCCTCTCCGGTCTGTTGCCCATTCTCGTCCGTTTCCTCCCCCTTCCTGCCGCCCGCCAATTGGCTGCTAATCGCCATGGAAGAGGGCAACAATGCCAAAGCGGCCGCAGCAGAGGAGGAGCAGGAGAACAACCACCGCAGCGGGATGCGCAACGGACTCGACTGCCAGCAGCACCAGAAGCTGAAGCTGCACCAGCACAGCAACGGCCCCATTGCGCTCCCCCCTCGCGCTCCCCGTGCTCTCTCCTCGCCCCCGTTGCTCGGCTCCAAAAAGGTGAAGCGAACAACCAGTACAACAGAGCTGGCCTGTTGGGTCTGGTTCCGTTTTACACATTCCCAAAAAGGCCGATTTAATTTCAACAAAAACGTACATAATTGGTCGTCTTCCACGGACGAAGGAGCTGACAAACACAGAGATTCCCCCAGGGACAATTCCTTCTTCCGCCTTTTCTTTTTTATTTTCTGCTTTTCCCTTTGAAAATAATGGAAGCGGAGCGAGAGTACGAGGCGAGGAGCAATGGATGCGAATGCCACTGCCAGAGACTGGCACCCGATTTTAATTTCGGTACTGATGAGTCCGTACTGGCTGGCTGCTGCTGGTCCCTCGCCCCGCCGCAGAATGCTGCAGCGCTCATCTAATTATTTTGGGAAGAATGGGGAGAGAAAGAGAGAGGAAATGGAGGAATTTCGGTTGAATTTAGACGGAATAGTGCGATTTTAATTTCAGTAATAGGTTAGGATGTAAAAATATCCCAATTTGTTATTTAGAAGAGATGTGGCCCTAAACTGGACACGAAGGAGCGCCTGTTCGGCGACCAAGCTTCGAATCCCGGGACGCCGAAGAAGAAGGTCAACGACACGTTCAGGTCGAGCATCTTTGAGAATTCCACGCCGCCGTCGCCGGCCAGAACTCCCAAAAAGTGTGTGCCCGTGTTGGGTGAGTCCTGAGGACTAAAAACAAACAAACTATCAATGTGTGTTTTCCATTTTCTCTCCAGAGAGGAACCCGATAACCGGAGAAGTGAGCGAAAAGTCAGAAAGTATAAGTTTTAGTCGAATTCCAGGTGAAAATGCCCAAAAAGATCACGATGTGAGAGCAAAACAGCAGCACTCAAACCATGCGCAAATGATCGACCCTCTTCCGTCCAATAGCAGCTACCTACTCACCTATCTTCCCTCCCAATTTTAATACAATCCACACGTGAACTTTTTGCCAATGACCTGCTGTTGCTACATTTATGTATGTGCAAGTGGGTGGGAGAGAACAATAGCACTCGAATTATTAATTAATGCACAATGCTAATTGGGCGTTCGAGCCCAACTATAGTGGAGCCATTGAATAAATAGGGAGCAGCAGCAGTTCGGCACATTGTGTGGTGACATTAAACAGGGTATGCGGGAATGGGTGGAACAAAAGCACTGTCATAATGTACAAGAAACAACGGGCATCACGCATCACTACTGTTGGTGGTGTGTGGAGTCCTCCTCCTCCTCATCAGACTCAACGGCCTCCTTCCACTCCTCAAGCAGTTTCAACATCTTTCTGGAATTAGTATTGGCGGATCAGTCCCCAAGTCCCCACTCGGGTCCGATTAAAGTACCGAGAGCTGATCGGACAGACGGGGTAGAAGATGTTCGAGGCAGTGACATGCAACTGCTGCTGGAGCAGCTCGAGTCTGGTCTTTTTTATCTTCTCTCGCTTTGTCACCATGTAGCACAAGTTTCGAGCCTATGGAACAGCACAGACAATTCAATTGTTTTGTAAAAAGGAGGCAACAGGATTACAGAACAAACGTCCAACATTTTTTGCCTAATTTTCAGGTACCTTTTCGTAACTCAGGCGCAACTTGCGAACGCCCTCATAGTTCGAAATCAATTGTTCGTGTGGGATGGAGTCATAAATCGACGGGACGGGTCCAGTCCGATTCGGCTTCTGTCTAGACCACTGCTTTCTGGGAGAAGTCTCTCCATTATTCTGTCTCTCAAGCATCGACTGGTCGTCTTCAGGTTCCGCGATCAACGGTTTGTTTCCATTTTGGGTGGAGCTAGAATTGGAGAGTGAAGAATCAGCGAAATATTATTGTACTGACGCACCGCTTGAAAACCCAATATTCGTAGACCCGATCAATTACATCCGCCGGAATGCCAACCAGCTGCTTCGCAATGGACTCGCGAGTAACGAACTTCGGAAACTCCTTCAACATTCCAGTCAGCCGATTCTTCTGAAGCGATTAATACAAAAACAATATGAATGGGGTCTGAAACCCACGTCAAAACGGCTCCTTTTGTCAATGGACGGACTCTTCTTTGAATGTTTGTCACAGAGACTGTTCATCTTGACGCCATTCTTCTCGTGCTCGTCATTCTCGAGACTCAGCACAAAATTGGCGCGTTGGGCACAGGAAACGTGGAACCTGACGTCGCACTTCGGGAAGATGCACTTGATGCAGGCGCCATGTTTCGTGTCACAAACACAGCATCTGAGTGGAATAAAACGGATTGAATAATGATGACGGATTGAATAATGATGTCTTTCCTTCGTCCGCTACCTGGCTTGCCATTTTTCGGCCGGAATTTCGTTGACATGGGTAATCGGTTCTCGCGCCTCGACGTCTGTAAAACATAGACAGTTGTGGGCAATAGAAGACTGTTGTGTCCTGCTTGTTACCTCCGAAACGGACTTCCGAAATCCACAATGCGCAAACAACGTGCGCCCACTGGTCCAAGTGCTTCGTGGGCTTCATGGCCCCTCCCTTCACCGGACAGAAGATACACTCTTGGTCAGTCACCCTTCCGAAGTGCTGGCAGAGTCGACAAAACCACTCTCCCCGGGGAACTGCGGCGATTCCGTAGCAAGATTGGTGGACAGAAATGTTGCAGCCATCGCAAAACACGATTTGGTCGCCAGGCTCCCATTCGGGCTAAAACGCGGAAATAGATGTAAATGAAAATTCGAAAGGGCCCACCAATCGGCAGATGATACATTCTGCGTCATCCTCCGAATTGCTTCTTGCGGGCTTCAGAGGCTCCAACAGACTTTCGTGGATCCTCTGGAATCGAAATGTTATTTAATGAGAAGAGCAGGAATAAAATGTCCGCCGACCTTGTAAGTGCTGATCTCAAGCAGATTCATTATGTCGACAAAGGTGCGGGAGGAGATGGGGTGCTGACTACTTGTCGACTTTTCCAGCCACATCTCATCCGTGAGATCCATCGTGTAGTAACAAATCGGCTGTCGCCGAACATTGTAATAATTTTTCGAATTTTCCCGAGTGTACTTCGTCTGATACGTAGAGATCGCTTTCTCTGGCCTAAAATATTTTTTGTAAATGCGATTTACGAAAAACCACTACAGTTCAAAAATGTCGTTTTCAGAGACGTTGGGAAAGAGGTTGTTTCGCTCGAAGGGGAACGACTCCTTGTTGGCTTTTCCCAGCGGCATCTGGACTCCGTTGTTCCACTCCTCCCGCCACTTGTCCGCAATCCGCAGAAGCGCCCGATTCTCCTCCAGCCCGGGTCGTAAGAGGCCCTGTTTTGCCCTGTGAATAAAATCCGTGCAGTACACCTGCGGAGAATTTTGTGGTCAATTTTTGTGATTTGTCCGTTATTCACCTCGGCCGCCTTCCCTCCGTTCTCGACAATGTAGAACTTCCGTCGGATCCACGACTCGTCGTACGGCTCTTGCTTGACCCAGTCGGTACTTTCCGATTTCTTCACACGTCCACATGACTCTGCAGATTGAATGGCGGGTGATGCGCAATTCGGCAAAGCAGATGAGGAAGGGACCGACGAACAGAAGATGTCTGCTAGAATGCTTCACGGTTAATAAAGTTCAGGTTTGCAACGACTAACCAGCTTGTGCAGACGCCTCACCGTTCTTCTCCCTCCGGACCTGATCCTTCACGACGGGATGATTGTCACCACCATTCTTGCGTACACAATTCACAAATCGAGAATTCTCGTTGGAAAATGCTCGCAGACAGCCCACTTAATTGAATGGGAGAAACTACATTTAGGTATTTGACAGAACTTCTGAACCTTTCCTTGAAGTAGATGGGGTCTCAATAATTAGTTCCTGAATCTCCTTCTCCGGATCGTCTTCAACTATGCCAACATTTCTGTTAAAGTCACTGCCGAATTTTCTTTTCTTAGCCACGATGCCTTCTTTAATCAAATTCTCAATTTTATATTTGATTGTAATATTAGCAATACCAAAAACAGCCAACGGAAGTTCTGCATCAATCAATGAATCTGTCGTGCCTCTCACGTGATTCAGATGGCCTAAAGCAAATTTACTTGTATTACCATTGGATTTGATGATCAGAATCTGATGTTACCCTTGTGCTTCGGCATAATAATTTGTTCTTGTGTGGAGGAATGACTCCTGCCACTGTACATAACAAAACAAGCAGCAAATGTTAAATAGTAAGACTAGTGAAATGTGTGCGTTTGCAATTTCGTTCGTCAATCGATATCTTAATAATTATAATGCACCAATAACACAAAAGTAAAACGGGAAACACAACACAGGCACAAGGAAAGGCAAACTTTCACATTTGTACTTTGTATTGATATAGGTACCTATATGTATAATAAAAACATAAAAAGTGAGAGCGGACGAAGGCGGAGAATGTTAGAAAGAGAAGACAGAAGAGGAATTACTAAGACCTAGTAAGAGATATTCAAAGCGAAGCGCGAAACGGTTGTTTTTCTCTTCAAACATTTTCGTCTTAAAATATTTTTTAATTTTTTTTATGAATTTTACAACATTACTTAGGCTTGTTGTATGCTAAAATATTCCTGGTCGATGTTTTTACAAAATGCAATTAAATTTGGATATTTCTTCAGCGCATCTATCATCCCACGATTTGGCATTTCTGTCGTTAAAATGGTGTACAGATGCCCAAACGCCAGTGCATCTACAGCGGAAACGTTTTCCAATTCACAATAAAAAACTGACCGAGCTCTGTAGGCTGCTCCCCGACGAAATATTTCTGCCGCCCCAATTTAACGGACAATGCGTGGAAGCTGAAAAATGCATTCATAAATACAAGGGGCAAACCCCAGTCCACCTTTTGTCGCACAATTCTATTACTTTCGGCAACGAAAGATCAGTCCACCCGGTCTCGTTCAAATGACTGATCATTTGCCTGCGCTTAATGATCGGCAGAAGGATATTCAATGGCCAAAAATGAACACTAGCATATCTGAAACTTTCATGTGGGATCTGAAATGTTCCCTTAACTTGCAAACGCCTGTCACCACCTTATCGACGTAACCAAATTATAAGTGCTTTCATCATTCCACAGCATATAGCGCTGAATTATTAGGAATTTCTCTAAATCCCAATTACGTACGCCCCGGACCTCGGCAATTCGCAGTGTCTCTTCAACAAGTGCGCAAAAAGCCTGAACATCTGCTTGTTCCGCCGCACTCAAGTCGTTGGACAACTTGATTCCCTATAAGCAAACAGCGGATCAGCCATTGTGCAGCAGAGTAAACCAACTTTCTTCCCAACGAAATCGACAATTGATGCGAAACCAGGGACCAAGTTATTTTGCAGGCGAAGAAATGGAATTTCGCCTGTGCAAGTTTGCGAACTAATTTTTTTTAAATTACTAACCGGTCGGTGACATAAATTCAGCATTTGGCCTTTGCTCCATTTTAAAAGGCAATTTTGCCATTCTGAGAAACGCCCGAACTGCCAGCTATAAATTCCCTTGTTTAAAGAATAGCACAGATACACGCAGTAACTACCATGTCCGCATACTGATTCATCAACGCCTGTTCATCTCAAAATGCGAAAAAGAGGGGAAAAACTCAAATTATTGACTACCTTGATAGGGCGTATAAAGAATGGCATCGGTCCACTCATCGTTCATCACGGGGAGGCTCTTCTCTACAATATCCCGCAAAAAGGCCATGGATTTTAAACTTTCGACGGATTAAAGAATTTAAATAGTTTCCAAATTTTTCACAAAGTATTATTTGATTATTTACGTAATTAATATACATATATATATGGATAAAGGTATTAAATTAGTAAAATGCGAGAGTTTATCACAATTTCTGGCAATTAACATTTATCATCTGTGCCATTTTCGTGGAGCTCTTTTCTCAGATTTTCGAGTGCCTTTTCATACCTCCGCATCATTTTCTCGTCGAATTCCTCTTCCGCTTTCATCTCTTCAACGCCATTCCAAATGTTATTCGCAATCAACATCTTCTTCAGTTTCATCTTCTGACAATGCACATGAGGGGATACTATCACAAACCCACTTCCACTTACTTCTTCTTTGGTGGCCATTGAGAGAAGGGTTCCCGCCTTCATTGCGCGAGCAGTCCGACCTGTTCGATGCACGAATATGCGTTCGTTGATTGGGACATCATAATTGACCACACAGTCGATATCGACGAGGTCCATTCCTCGCGACAGAATGTCGCATGCAATGAGGACCCGTATCTATAATTTAACCTCCAAATTATAATACCGAGAAATGCTTTACCTTTCCGCTCTTGAACTTCCCCAATAATTTGCATCTTCTATCTTTATATAATTTTGAGGAGAAATCCGCGACAGAAAGTTTTTCCTTGCCTAACAAAGAAAGCAAAAGTGAAAGTCGATGTCCAGTTTCCCTTAAAAACAAAAATCTCTGCATACATATATAAATGTTAACCTCGATTACTTTTTGTTAACGAACACAATTATTCGCTGCCAATCTTCCAAATGGGCTCTGAGTTGTTGATAGAGAAGCAAAGGTTTGAGCGTTGGTTTGCAAGTGATCTTAATATTTGGAATTTGCAATAAATGATCAAAAAATTAAATGCACCAGTCGATGGCTCAGCAATTCTGGCAATATGATGGCGGTGGGAATATCGGCTACAGGTTCATCAGATCTTTCAGCCTTTCCATCACTTCTATGGTGTTGATCTGCTCGGAAAAGTTGGGGGCAACGCAAATTCCAACTGTGCAGTTTGTGCACATCCAAGGAAAGGGTCGCCGAAACGAGAATGCGTTGGAGCCAGCGGTTGGTCAAACCATTGGTAAGCGAGGCGACATTCATCACATTGGATTGGGGCACTGAGAAAAACAAGAATTAAGAGGAGACTAATCATAAAAAAGCAGTACCGTTTGCGTATTTCTCCACCAGTTCCAACCACTCCATCCGAGCTGTATCCTGCATACGGTCGGCCTCGTCAATGACCAGATAGCGGAGCATGGAGATGTCCAGCAATTCGCTTTCATCCAAAAGGTGCTCTATCAAACTGAATAATCCAGACTTTGAATCTAGTATGTAAAATGACAGTGCTCTACCGTCCCGGAGTGGCAACAACGATATGGGGTCGACTTGATAAAGCGGATCTCTCATTTTCATAATCACCTTGTCCACAAAGAGCAACCACTCTCGCCTCCACCGCATTGAACTTTTGAAATTCCTAGCAGAAAAAGAAACTGTAAAGTTAGAGTTCCTAATCCAACTTTAAAAATTTGCTGCGCCAAATTGGCAGCTGGGGCTATCACCAGGGCAAAGACAGAAGCAACATTTACGGCGTGAACTGAGTTCAAAATAGGCAGTACATAGCACAATGTTTTCCCGCTACCTGAAAAGAGAATATTAAATGAAAAAGGAATATAATATATTTACCGGTTGGAGAACAAATTATCAAATCCCGTTGTGGTAAAATGTGTTTTTTTGTGTTGAGGAGTCCGGGCAAAACCGCCCTCTGCACAGGAAACCAAACTTTCGCAAAGCTCTCAAGAATCGGTGTAAACTCGGATCTTAGTCCGGCTAATTGCTCAAGTGGTAGCAAATCCTTGTTTCCGGAAATCTTTGCAGAAAACCGAACAGAGTTAGCAACCCATGCATCTGTGATTTGCCTATAAAAATCAGCGGATTATCGCTGCCAACGTGAACAATTCACTGGACTTGGACTGCGAAGTCAGTCCCACATGGGCTTGTCCAATCACTTTGAAGTCGAACTCATCCTGCCCCTCAGCCAGTTGCGCCAATTCTCGATCCAATTCAGCCTTCACTTTCTTGCTGTCGAAATTGACGCGAGGAGGTGAATTCGCCACATCCAATGACTCGGAAGAAGAGAACTCCCTTAAATGAAGATACTCTTCTGGCGACCAGTTCCCAGTCAAACAAACATCTCCAAGTCCACTTGTTCATCATCACTGCCCTCTACACTTCCATCGACTTCCTCAACCTCCATTTAAACTTCTTTGCGAAACGGGCTTAAAATATTTGAACTATCACAATAGAGGAAAACTGTTAGATAGCATTTAAAAGAGAACAGTTTGGAAATTTATTTAAGATGATACATCAATTTTATTCACAAATTATTTAGTAAAAAGTAAAAACATCAAAACAAATGATCATTCATCGCATCACTGCCGATGGCTGACGACTTTGCTCAACGACACTCAAGACATCTGCACTGGCCTGTTGATGATCAAAGATGGATATGTTGCAATGAAATGCGCTAAAATCTCACTCTCACTGCAGAAACGAGATTCTCCACCAAATTCTGGCGCGTTGAAAGACATCGCTTCACTTCATTCATGTCTTCATGTGACAGGCCTTGATTGACCGCCGCTGCTCGTTTGTTCATGGCTTGCTTCAGTTGTTCACCATTCCTCCTCAGAATCGCGTAAATTTCCGCAACTTGTTCCTAAATGTCACATAATTTCATTTCTCGATAAAAAGCCTAACATTTAATCGTCCAGGCCCCTTCAGTCGGGCGTTCATGTTCTCCAGTCGGCTTTGCAGTCGTTCCTCGCGTTCATCAACAACCATTCCATAGCGCTGCACGAGCATTTGTGAGGCCAGCACGCGAAGTAAACTATTTATTAAATCATAAAAAAGCAATAAAATTCTAAAAACCGATTCGAAAGTTGTTTTTGCAGTTGCACTGATTTGATGTACTTATTGTGCGCTGCCATAATCTCGTTCTGGATTCGTGCAAATCGGTTCACGTGTTCACCTAAATTTTGGGGAACATTTCCGGTCGAGGATTGAGTGGATTTGCCTATTCCCGCGTTGAGCGACGATATGAGCGAAACTTGCATTTTCTTTCGCTGTGCCAATTGGAGAAATCCTTGAATCGGGAATGGCATCAAACCCTCAGGGTCGGGATTCTCTTTGATGGCTTGCAGCCACATCTCTTCAAACCCGACCGGAGGTTTCTTCAGATAAGCCCCCAGTTCTTCTTTGTCAACCTCAATTCGCGGAACGATTTTCTCGCATCCCAATTGCTGTTTCAATTCATTGGTCTTTTGCATCAATTCGTTATAAAGATCTCCAGCAGCTATGAGACCACGACCCCCATATTCCTTTGCAGCAACAACAAACTTAAAATAAATATTCTGTTTTAAATTTCAAGGAAAAACGCCTGCCTCAGTGTGTTGATCGTCCAAGGGTATGATAGATTTAAGCTCCACATTTATATTAACAGCAGGTTTCTGCTGCTGCTGAGTTTGTCCAAATGTCGCTATAGTAGGTTGTTGTTGCTTTGTGCGAAGAATTGTATTCAGAACATCGATGACCTAAATATTAAATATAATGATAAATGATAACATGAATAAGGTAAAATAAGAGACCTTGATCTTCTGCGCATCGGCATCAAAATTAGACAAAGGTCCATTCAGAACCAAAGAGACCATTCCATCCGCATTTTTATATCTGCTCAGTCGATTATAGCCGACTCCCTTGAACCGGTGAAAAATGTTGTTTATCGTGAACGCAAGTGGCTGTTGATCCGCCCGAAAGTATCCTATTCCAACACCGGAGGCTGCTAAAAGTTGGTTCAGAGAAGAAACAATTCGATCGCGATCATCGTAAAAGAGTTCCGGCCCAGAAACTGCTGCGGCAAGCGCAGTCGCATTCTGTTAAAGTGAAGGCACAATTTCAGAACTAGACAAGTACCAAGTACTTTCTATTCTTCCCCCATTAAATATTTTACCTGTAGGACTTCTTGCAACGAGGCAGCTTGCGACTGGCTATTTTGAGCTGATTGGAGTTGGGTGGATGTTTGAAGTGCAGTCGGTGCAGTATTTGTTCCGAAAAAAGGTGTCATAGTATATTTGCGATATCTATGTAATTTTTAATGCTGAATTTAAACTTTTACATAAAAAAGATTAAAGATTTAAAATTAAGATTTGAGCTTTGAGGGTTAAAATTTAGCACAAATTCTGAATTTTGGTTTAGAGGTTTCTAAAAGAGATTTTGGTCGATTCAAGGAAATTTTTTCGAATTATTATTATTTATTATTAATGGCGATGTGGCAAAAAATAATTGCGCCAATAAAAAACGGCGGTGAATATAAAATCAAAAAGTAGGTAATTAGTAATTATTGTTAACAGCGAAAACAAATAATCGAAATCGAACATTTTAGGTCAAAAGTCAAAGTTCTGCGGCTAGAGCCAAAGACAGGTCTTCTACGGCAGTGGAATTTGTCAATTTCAGCGGTTTGATTGTAAACTTTTGGCCACGGTAGTATGTAAGAAGAATGTGAATGAGATGTCATTGGAAAGCAAAATGTGCTCTATCCAATGGCCTGTTCGGGTTCCCGGGTGCCTCAGCACTATATTTTGTAGAGCTCATATATCCATAGCATATCCATAGAGTCCAAGAACAAGAACTCTGTTTTAGCTTCGTTCTTTCAATCGCTGTTCATGTTTTCGTCGTTGATAGTATTAAGTATTACTTTTTTTGGTATTGAGATTTTAGAACAAGTGAAAATAAAGCGAGCATCGTCAGTTCACCACCATCAGCATTACTGCGAATAATTATTTAATTCCCCCGCGGTTGTCGCAACACCTCACCATCCGGCAAATCGGACTAATTCTTCTCTTCCACTCCCTTCAAGGGTTGTCCAATTCGCTCCTCTCTCATCTTTTCGCTCCTAATTATCCGAGCGGACTTCTCCATTCCCTCTAGCAACAGCAACATGATCCGTCCGCCCGTCTTCTGCTTTGCATCCTCATCGTGCGTGTGTTGCAATCTCCCTAAACACAAGCAAAGTGATGCATCTGCCCATAGCCACACGCTCTTCTTGTCGCTCCGTTGTTGTCCTTGAGGTTGAGGGATGACCCTCTGCATCCCCACATCTGCTGATCTGTCTCTGCTCTGACACTCCCCTCCCAAGTCCCATCGCCCACACCTTTCCCCACACTTTCCGCCCGCCATTTGCATCTCTTCCCCTTTTTCGCGCGCTCGCGTACCGCCATTATTCGCATCCATTGCATTGCCTCCCACTTGCAACCCAGCAGTCGCCCAACAACATCCTGTCCCTTTGCCTCGCTGTGTTGTTGTTTTGCGCATCTGCCATTGACGGCAGCGGAAGGATTTGTGCTGGGAACCAGCAGCACCCAGCGGCAAGCAGGCGGACACATTCCATTTGAGCGCAATCTATCTGCCCCTCTTTACCGCAATCCCAACAACCGCAGCATTTTCCAATTGTGAGGTTAGGCCTGCGCAACAATTGCTTCGGGGGCATTGCGAAAAGTCCACTCATTTGTTTGCCTCAATTGGCAGCAATTTTTCAGCCGATTGATTGATTGGACAACAAAGGGAAAGCAGCAGAGCCCAGTGTGGCTTTTTTACCCATCCCGGCAAAAGCTAATGGAAAAGGACAACATCCGCTGCTGATGATTGTTCGGAGCACATTTATTCCCTCTCATCACGCCATATTTCTTTTCTCCCTCTTCGTCCTGGCCAAATCCTCCTCGCCGTCGACAGGTAGGAGAATAAAAACCTTATTCCCATCATCCAAGTTCAAAAACCAATTCATTTCCTCTGTTCCCCACCAAATTCACCTCATTTTTGCGTTTGCTCGCCCCAGATCTCCGCCTAAGTGTCCAAGGTCAGTCAGTTGCTCTCTCACTTCCTTAGTCCTCAATCCCTTCTCCGCCTGTTCCCCGTCATTTTTGACGACGATAAATGGGGGAATTGGTAAAGGGCAGCCCGGGGAGAGGCTGTATAAATTGGGGGTTCAACTGCTACAATGTTGACGGAAAAAGGAGTCAAGGCAACAGCCGTTGGTTAGTCTGCATATCCCACCCTAAAATCTTAATTCTTAACTGTTCGGACTCCAAGCTAGTCCTACTATGCCCATAAACTATTAATACACTGTTTCAATCTCTCTCTATTTCTTGCGCTGTTTCTTCTTCTACCGCTATAAATGCTCGCGCAGCCACACGACCTTGGACCGCGTTCGACTGATGGCTTGATCTGCTTGCTCGTCCTATTTATTTGTTCCCTCACGCATTCCGCCTCTTTCCTTTATTTCCGCCCAAGTGCAAGAATGAGCGCGAAATGTAGAGAAGATGGGGAACACTTAAATTGAGGATTGAAAGAAAAATTGAATAAGCTATTAAGATTAAAGTTGATGTGGGAAAATAACGATACAAAAATTAATCCAATTGGGTTCTATTGTATTATTCAACAGATGTTGTTTCCTGTTCGGCGGCTGAGTTCGAATGTGGATGCGGTAATCCGCGGTGTGTGTCGGCCGCAGTTGTTGGCGACGGAGTAGCGGATTGTGCGGACGCCAGCGACGAGTTGGAGGAGGGCAGCTGGGATGAGTTGTGCGGAGACGGAAACTGGTCGCGGAAAAGGCGCAGCGGGGCCAACGAACTGTCTAGGCCCAGACTGTGCGCAAAGCCAAGGACCAGAAATTGCCGCGCGGAATTTGGAAAAATATGCGTGGTCTCTCTCTCTCATTCACTTTCGAAATCTCTTTCCCGCTTATAGGAGCTGGATGGGCGTGCACGCTGTGTGTGCAAGTTGGGCTTCTTTCGGGCACGCGGTCTTTCCGCGTGCATTCCTGTCGAGGCATATCCCCATTTCGACTCTGCCAACGTCAGTCAACCCATCTCCCATGGTTCTAAGATTTGCATTTTTGTTGCAGGTAATCTCGCTGGCGGAATCGTACGCCCGCGGAGAGCTTAACTGCTCCAAACTGGTGGCCGACCTGGAGCGCATTTACCCCGACCTGTTCCTGTTCCGGAGGGGCAAAAGCAAACTGTCTCGGCAAAGGGACGAGGGGGAACTGGACGGCAATGGCGGCCGACTGAGTCAGGGCCACAGCGAGGGCAAATGGCTGGCCAATCGAGCAGAACAGTGCGACCCCACGGACAACAGCAACGCAACGTGTGGGGGAGGAGGGCGGATGTGCGTGGAGTGGAGGGACGGGAACAGCAACGGCACTACTGCGGCGGAAGGGAACACGACCAGGGAGAGGGGTCGATGTGTCGGTGGGCAGAAAAGTCGGCGTCTGCTTAATAAAGGTCCGAATGTTGCAGTGCTGGTGAACGAGTGTGCCAGTTCGGCACTGAACGACTGCGATCGGAATGTATGTGTACCGTCGTTATTCATTCGTTTCGCACACTTGTACACAGGCCAGATGCATTGACAACGATTTCGGATACGAGTGCCTGTGCCGCGAGGGCTACATCGACACTTCACCCATCCCGCACGAGTTGCCGGGCAGAAGTTGCAAAAAACGTGCGAATCCGGATTGTCCCTGTGCCCAATCTCCAGCTTCTGAGCATTTCCAGTGGTCAACGAGTGCGCCAATCCGCTGGTCAATGACTGCTCCCCGCTGGCCGAGTGCACCGACGAACCCCTGGGATTCAGCTGTCGCTGTGCCGAGGGCTACGTGGACACCTCCCCTCTCGGGGAGAGGCGGGCCGGAAGAAGATGCGCAAAAGGCAAGGATGGAGCGCAGAAACATTTTTGAGAGTGCATGTGGCTGGCTTCAGCAAACTGTTCCCTTTCCTCATCCGACTGCCATCCGCTGGCCAGTTGCGTGGACTTGCCCGGCGGCGGTTTCCGCTGCCAGTGCCCAACTGGCAGTGTGGACGAGTCTCCGCCCGACCGGCCGGGAAGGAAATGCGCGCCGCTGGAGGCACAAGGCGAGTTTTGCGCGAAAAATGGGAATTGATGGCGATGATCACGTCGAATTTGGGTCAGCACACGTCAATGGGAGGAGGGAACGGCGCGGAGAATGGTGGGGAGGAGGGGAAGTGATCGGCTGGAGCAAAACATGTTCGGCGAGAAAAAGTGGGAAAGAAACAACTGGGCGCCAAAATTGCGGCAGAGATTGAATGAAGTGCATCAGTGGGCCAGTTTGACCGATCGGCATTTCAGCGGACGCCTTTGCCCCGGTTCCAGTGCCCTGTGGACCGCGCTCCTGCGACCCCTCGACCGCCGAGTGTGTGCCCAGAGGGCCCAGGTCCCGACTGTGCCAGTGCCGTCCCGGACTCATTCCCTCGGCCGACCATCGCTCTTCCCCGCTATTTCGCTGCGTCCGGCCCAGAGGCAAGTGCATTCCTGCTGGTTCGGTCCCTTTCCGATCCCCTTCGCCAATTACATACAGCGCTCCCCGGTTTTCTGTTTTCCCCGTTACACCTGTGTGAGGGCAATAAAAGGGAGGAGAATGGCTGCGTATGGATGGTTTGGGCAATCGCAGGAACCGGTTGCAGAAGAGAAAGGGGACGACATGCAAATGAGGATGGAACAGAGGTGAAGGAGGAGTGCCCCGAGGAGGGGAGGGAGGGAGAGTTAGCCAACGAACTGCTGATGAGGGAAATTACGCGCACCAATTAGCACATTGGGGAGGAGAATGGGAGAATGGGGGGGGGTATTGATCTGGATTGGGCACAGAAGGGGAGAGTGGACACTAAGACACCATACTTGATTGGATGGATGGAGGGAGTCCTCTCTCTCAGCATCGGCAGCAGAGGAGGGATGTTTGGAGTTGGAGCACAACAGTCCCGGAGACAATGGGACTGTGACAACCGCCGTCCCAGATTGAACACCTCTCTCTCTCTCTCTCCCTCTTGTCCCCCCAATCCCAGTTATCCCTCCCTGTTTTGCCCCGTCTTCATGTCCCTCCCATCCCGCCCATCGCTCGCAGCCATTTTCCCCTGTCGCCTTCCACCATCCATTTTCCTCCCTTCTCCTACTACTTCGCCCCTCCAAATCCAAATCTTCTCCGCTGACCACGGAATTTGTGGAGCGAGTGCCCCCCAGTGCCGTTTGTTGATCAACGCATCATCCCACTTTATCACTATTCGGCTGGTCCGCCCATCCCCTCCCATCCCCTCCATTCCCGCATCCATCCATTTTCTCGACACATTTTGCGGTCAGTCAGCGGAGTCACCACAGAACAGCACAGACGGGAACTGAGAGCAGCGAGCGGTACTTGTCGCCACCACCAGAGAGAGGGAGAGAGAGCAATGGGCGCCCCATTGTGGCTCTTGATCTTCTGCCAATTGGCCATTCTCACGCAAATCGCCACGGGAAATGGTCAGCCGCAAAAAGGGCCACAAATCGATTATTCAAATTATTATCCAATTCCACAACCAATAGTTAAACCCCCGAATGGTCGGTTTGTTCTCAGTTTGTCTTGTCAGGGTCGAACCCGTGCCAGGACTACTCGCTGCACGACTGCGACCCGGTGGCCGAGTGCGACAGCGAGCAGCCCGGCTTCTTCCAGTGCAAATGCCCGCGTGGCTACGTGGACATCAGTCCGGACCGACAGCGGATGCCGGGCAGGAAGTGCAAAAAAGGTGGGCCAAACCAGCCAGAATGGGCCTCCAACAGTTAGTTTTGCCTTTCCTTTCCGCTGAATCAGCAGTCCCCATTTTTCGGTTGATTTTGTTCGGTTGCCCTTTCACCGCGTCAAAAAGAATTGGGGCTAACGTTTGCCGATCCCCTTCCCCCCTCATCAGCCTTGTTCGCTTGCTGCTGCTGTTCTTCCCGTCGTTTTGTTCCGTGCGTTCACTTGATGCAATTAGCCGATCCCATCCATTCTCTTCGCCCATTTTTTCGGGGCAAACGAACATTTGGGTTATGAGCGCAGCAAAGCAGAGGATTGGGGACATCGTCTTCTGCTCTTTTTCTCCCTCCACCCGATCAAATTAAATTCTCCATTTTTTCCTCCGTATTGGAAAATGTGCATGGAAGCGGAAGGCGGCGGGAGCGTGCCCGAGTTGGGTCGGAGTCGCTGATTGATCATCGCGCCGAGGAAGAGTAAGTGGCCTTGAGGGCGCAACAGCGGCAGGCACTGTTGTGACTCCGCTCCCTCCGCCCATCTGTCACTACTCAACTCCGTCCTGTCCCCCATTTCTGTCTCCCGCTGACAGCCCCTGAGGTGCAAGGCTTTGTCTTTGCGCAAAGAACAACCCGCAGGGTGGGGAAAGTGAGCGAGGGCATCGATCCGGGAGGCAAAGGCAATGATTGCCTTTGGGTCGACGAATGAATTGTCGTCGTTTGGATGGGAGCAAAGGGATTTAACGACGGGACGGGAGGAGAGAGTCGCTGCGAAAACGCAGCGACAGAGGGGACGATGCAAATGGGAATGGAATGGGGGATTGGAAAAGGGAAAGTGCGGACTAATGAATGGACTTGGAGGAAGAATGAACTCGAAAGGGCCCCTTGCAGAGGAGAACGAGTGCGCCCTGGGCCGGCACGAGTGCGACGCGAATGCGGAGTGCATCGACACGCACGAGGGCTTCACGTGTCGCTGCAAGCCCGGCTGGGCGGACTCCAGCGCGGACAAGGCCAACTTCCCGGGTCGCGTATGCGCCCGCAGCGAGCAGTGCCGCAGCGCGGACTGCGCCCCGGAGGCGGAGTGCCGCGAGGGACAGGGCGGCCCTGAGTGCCAATGTCTGACCGGATTCGTGGACGTGTCCGCCCAGCACGGGAGGCCGGCGGGCAGAGTGTGCCGTCTGGTGGAGAACGAGTGCCGCAGCGGGAAACAGTACCATTGGGGGCCCGCAGGAGGGAATTGGACACTCATTTCAGCGACTGCTCTCGGGACGCGCACTGCATCGACACTGCCGAGGCGTTCACGTGCCGCTGCAAAGAGTTAGTAGTCCCCGTTTTGTCGGCCATTCTCAATTTCCCATTTCAGTGGGTTCCGCGACGACAGTCCGAACGCGAAGTCTCGGCCGGGCCGAGTCTGCTCACTGAGTGGGTAGTCCCCACATCCCGTATCCACTCCCCCTGCGTTTGCAGCCAATCTCCCCGACTCGCCGGAGTGCGACGTCAACGACCCGATGAGCTGCGACAAGCAGCTGCTGGAGGTGTGTCTGTTCATGAGCGGCAGCTACAGGTGCGCCTGTCCCAACGGCTACAACCGGCTGCCGGACGGCCGCTGTCTGGCCATCAATGAGTGTCTGGACCAGCGGCTGAACGAATGCTCCCCGGACGCGGAGTGCGTCGACCAGGCCGAGGGATACTCCTGCCAGTGCAAGAGCGGATTCGCGGACGTCTCGCCGTCCGGCAAGAAGGGCATTTTGTGCCGACGTCGCGTCAACGAATGCGCTCAGCCGCAAAACTTCGACGTGGACTGCGATGTGAACGCCATCTGCGTGGACACGGACGAGTCCTTCTCGTGTCGGTGCCGACCCGGATTCGCGGATATTTCGGAGCAGTTCAACAAACTGCCGGGCAGACGCTGTGTGGAGGCGGTGAACGAGTGTCTGGACCGGAAGCTGAACGACTGCGCCGAGAACGCCATTTGCGAGGACTCCAAAGAGGGCTACACCTGCAAGTGCCGGGCCGGCTCTCTGGACGTGTCCCCGAACTCCGCCAAATACCCGGGCAGGGTGTGCGTCAAGTCGGAGAAGGCGCGTTCCGGGAACGCCGCTGGCACCGCCGAAGTCGGCTTTGGCCACGACTATTGCGACCCGAAGAACCCCGCTTCGTGCAAGGGCGGACTGGAGTGCACGGACCGCGTGCAACCGCCCAACTTCGTGTGCGACTGTCCCGAAGGCCAGTTCTTCTACTCGGACGGCACCTGCCGCCAGGCGGCGGCCTGCAAGAGTGCCGAGTGCGACAGGAACGCCCTGTGCGTGAACGTGTTCGACTCGTTCCGGTGCCAGTGCCGTCCCGGCTTCTTCGACATGTCCCCCGACCCGGAGACCAGGCCAGGCCGAGTCTGCAAAGAGCGTAGGCCCTCCCCCTTTGCCACTCTATTAGGTGTTACTGTTGTGTCCATTGAGTGGTCAATGAGTGCGCCACGGACGCCCACGACTGCTCTCCGTTCGCGGAGTGCGTCGACGCGACGGTGAGGGCCAAACAAAAACAAACAATCGCGGATAGATCGCAATAATTGTGTTTGTTTTTTTTTGCGCCGCAGGACGGCTACGCATGTGTCTGCCGCGACGGATTTGTGGACACCTCTTCGCAGGCGGGCCTGCTGCCCGGCAGAAAGTGCTCAAACGGTGGACAATTAGCGGGGAATTGGAATTGTCCGGCGGAGGGAGGGGGTGGGATTGTTGGGTCCACCCGGGAGGGATGCCCTCGGGACATCCAGGCGGAGAAATGATGGGCGGAGGGGCGACAGGGTTTGGATTGGAACGCTTCCGCCGATCGGGTCGAATAATCCAGATTTGGCGAAAAACAAGAATGGAAAGTGACATTTGGGGGACTGAGCCAAGGGACGAAAGGAGTGTGAAAATTTGAACCCTGCTGGAATGCTTAGCGAGCAACGAGTGCGCCGAGCGGTCCCTGAACACGTGCGACGAGAACGCGGACTGCGTGGACACTGCCTCCGGCTACAGCTGCAAGTGCATTACCGGCTACGTGGACGTCTCCTCGTCCGCCCACCTGCCCCCGGGCCGTGTCTGCACCGTCGTGACCACGTGCCCCAAACAGAAGACGGACCTGGTCAGTGAAGGGAATCCCGGACGGCATACAATGTTCTTTGCGCGTTCAGATGTTCCTCATCGACGGATCCGGTTCCATCGGCTCGGCGGTGTTCAGAAACGAGGCAACCCAGCCCAGTCTCCGCCATTGGCGCCAACAACATTTCAGGTGCTGCGCTTTGTGCGCGACTTTGTGGAGCTGTTCGACATCGGACTGGAGAACACGCGCGTGGGGCTGATCCAGTACTCGGACCAGATCCGGCACGAATTCGACCTGAACCAGTACGGGGATAAACAGTCCCTGCTACGGGCCATCAGCCAGACCCAGTACCTGACCGGGCTCACGCGGTACGTTCGGCCAGCCAAAGCTGCGCCTCAACCTGGTTCACCTGCAGGACTGGCGCCGCTATCCAGCACATGGTCGTGGAGGGGTTCGCAGAGCGACGTGGGGCCCGTCCCGTGTCGGCGGACGTCAGCCGGGTGGCCATCGTGATCACAGACGGACGCAGCCAAGACAACGTGACCGAGCCCGCCAAAGCGGCGCGCAAGGTAGGGGGTGGAATGAGACGATAAGAGACCGATATTGAACAGCTGCACGCGAACATGTTCGCCATCGGGGTGACCGACCACGTGCTGGCCTCCGAGCTGGAGGCCATTTCCGGCTCTCCGCAGCGCTGGTTTTACGTGGACCGCTTCAAGGACCTGGACATGCGGCTGCGGTCCATCGTGCAGAAACTGACCTGCCCCTCACCGCCACGGCCCCCGCCCCCGCCCACCGGGTGCAGCGTGGACGCGCAGACGGGCTGCGACAGGACCAGGAACGAAGTGTGCGAGTTGGTGGCCGGCAAGGCGCAGTGCCGCTGTCCGGGCGAGTTCGTCCGGCACCCGCAGACGCAGGTGTGCGGCGGGGAGCTGTGCAACCCGGAGCTGCCCACCTCGTGCCCGGACCCGGAGATCTGCCGCAAAACGCCGTTCGGTCAGTCCTTTCGGGTGGAGGGGTGTGCATTGCGCCCCTGAAGGAAACCACCGCTGCGTGTGTCCGCCTCAGTTTGGGCGCGACCCTAGCTTTGGCGTCTGTCTGTCCTCGCCTATCGTCGCCAACCAGTCAGCACCCCCATCCTCCACTCCGCCACCGCCCAAGAGTTGTGCCGCGGGACTGACGCTGAACCCGCGCTCCGGGAAGTGCGTGATGCCCGGCTCCTGCGACCCCAACGAGGCGCAGCAGTGCGACGTGCGCAAGAGGGAGAAGTGTCTGCTGCACTCCAGCGGACAGTTCCACACGTGCCAGTGCCTGCCCGGGGAGAAGCGGCACCCTGCCACCGAGATTTGCCGTGGGTCTTGCGATAGAAGGGTGATTGGTTGCGTTGGTTTATTAGTGCGCAATGAGTGTCTGGACAAGCGGGACAACGACTGCGACCCCTCCGCCAAGTGCATCGACACCGACGACGCGTACATCTGCGCCTGCCCGGTGGGCTACTTCGACCAGTCCCCGGACCCGCTGAGCAGGCCGGGCCGAGTGTGCGTGGGCGAAGTGAACGAGTGCCAGCTGGGCAAGCACAAGTGCTCGCCCGACTCCATTTGCGAGGACACTCCCAGCGGTGAGAACAACAAAAGTAAAAAACACGTCCGGACACTGTGCTCCCAGGCTACGTGTGCCGGTGCAAGCCCGGCTTCGTGGACCTGTCCCCGAACCCGCAGCACGAGGCGGGCATTCTGTGCAAACGGCTGGTGGACGAGTGCGCCAAGGCGGAGCTGAACACGTGCCACCCGGACGCCATCTGTGTGGACACCCACGACAGCTACAAGTGCCTCTGTAAGGCCGGCTACAACGACCTGGACGAGTTCCGCAACCCGGGCAGACAGTGCATCAAGGTGCAGCAGCCGGCCAAGTGCCAGGAGGGCAAGCACAGCTGCGACAAAAATGCCCGTGCGTTTTACTTTTGGGCAGTCGATCATCATTCATTTCCCCGCAGACTGCTTCTACGACGAGCAGAACGACAAGTACGATTGCGTGTGTCCGGCCAACTTCCGCGACAAGAGTCCGGACCCGGCCAACAGGCCAGGGAGAGTGTGCATCCCACGTGAGTGCCCAACGGGGTCTTTCGAGTGCGTCTCCAAACTCTAAACCTCCAAAGTGATCCCGGAGTGCGACAACCCCGCACTGAACGACTGCGACTCCCCGGACAGGGCCATCTGCACGGACACCGACGAGGGCTACGTGTGCCACTGCAGACAGGGCTTCCTCGACATCTCGCCGAACATCAGCGCCAAGCCGGGCAGACTCTGCAAGGCGCTGGAGAACGAGTGCGTCAAAGGGACGCACGACTGTGCGCAGGAGGGGGCCATCTGCGAGGACACCCCAGGTGCGCCAGGGAGACACTGTCGAATCTCTGCCCTCACCGGAGGCCAACCCTTGCAGACTCGTACACATGTCGCTGCGCAGCCAGCTGGCTGGACGTGTCCCTGGACCGCAAGAACAGGCCAGGCCGCAACTGCAAGCGCCTGATCGACGAGTGCGCCAGCGGCCAGAATGACTGCTTCCCGACCGCACTGTGCACCGACACCCAGGACTCGTACACGTGCGCGTGTCCGCCCAGCCACCTGGACGTGTCCCCCGACCAGAACCGGCCCGGACGGCGCTGTCTGGAGCGCATCAACGAGTGCACGGCCAACCTGCACGACTGCTCGCCGAACGCCAACTGCGCGGATACGGACGAAGTAATTTATAATAATGCACTAGTGTTTTGTTCTCTGATATCAGAACAACTAAAAATACACTCATACCCAGGGCTACGAGTGTCGCTGCGCGGAGGACTTTGTGGACGAGAGTCCGGACCCCAGACGTCAGGGAAGAGTGTGCCGTCCGGCGCTGGTGGACGAGTGTCGTCTGCGGAAGCATGACTGCCACCCGGACGCGCAGTGCCTCGACCTGGCCCAGGGCTACACGTGCCAGTGCCGCGCCCAGTTCCTCGACGAATCCCCCAACCGCATCACGCACCCGGGCAGATTGTGCGCGCCCCGGCCCGTCCATGCTCCCGAAGGCAAGCGACCAGCGGGAAGGGGAGTAGGATGGATACCTGGGTTGCAGAGTGCCAACTGACCGGCGGCTCTGGCTGCAAGGCGGCGCTGAACGAGGTCTGTCGCATCATCGGCGGCACCCCCAAGTGCGCGTGTCCGATCAACTACGAACGAGACTCGAACAGTGGCGCCTGCACGGTGAGTCCAGAACGGAGAAAGTCCCTCACGCGGGGTTTTGCAGAAGATCGACGAGTGCCAGTTCCCGCAGCTGAACGACTGCCATCCGAGGTGAGTCCCTTTCTGTCGGGCTGAGCCAGTTTCACTCCTCAGTGCGGAGTGCCGCGATCTGGCCCAGGGCTACCAGTGCCGGTGCAGGAGTGGCTTCAAGGACGTGTCCCCGCTGAAGGAGAAGCCGGGCCGCATCTGCCAAGCGAGTGAGTCGACCCAACACCACAGAGTAGTGCAGTCCCGTTCATTTCGCACAGTGGTGAACGAGTGCGCGTTCCCGCACCTCAACGACTGCCACCAGAACGCGCAGTGCATCGACCAGGAGGAGGGCTACCAGTGCCGGTGCGGCCAGGGCTTCAAGGACCTGCGCCCCGAGCGGCCCGGCCGCCTCTGCCAGCAAATGGTGAACGAGTGCGCGCGCCCGGACCAAAACTCTTGCGACAAGAACGCCCGCTGTGTGGACGAGGAGGTGGGCCACCGTCTTCCTGGCGGACACAATTCGCTCTTTGCAGGACGGCTATCGCTGCGAGTGCAAGTCCGGCTTCGCTGACGTGTCCCCTTCGCCCACTCTCCCCGGACGGGCCTGCCGCCCCATCGTGAACGAGTGCGCCGACCCGAAGCTGAACGACTGCGACCGCTCCGCCAAGTGCTCGGATCTGGAGGACGGCTACCGCTGCGAGTGTCCGGCCAACTCCAGGGACATCTCTCCATCCGCCGCGTTCCCGGGACGCGTGTGCCACGTGTTCGAGAACGAGTGCCTGACCGGCAAGCACGACTGCGACCCACAGGCGTTGTGCCGCGACAACGAGCAGGCGTTCACCTGCGAGTGCCCGCAAGGGTTCACGGACCGGTCTCCGAACAGACAGCACCGACCGGGCAGGGTGTGCGTGAAGCTGGTGGACGAGTGCCGGGAGCAGAGGCACACTTGTTCGGCGAACGCGGACTGTCGCGACCTGGAGGAGGGGTACACCTGCGAGTGCAGGGACGGATTCGTGGACCGCTCGCCGAATCTGCTGACGCAGCCTGGTCGCGTGTGCGGAGTGCCGGAGACGTGTCCGGCCAACCACGACTGCAGCGCGGCAGCGGTGTGCGAGCCGATGGGCGGCAACAAGTACACGTGCACCTGCATCCAGGGATACATCGACCAGGCAATGGCTGCGACAATGGCCTCTGGGATCTCCGAACTTTTCAGTCGCCCGAGGGGATGCTGGGCCGCATCTGCGTACGCAACTCGTTCTGCCGCGACCCCAAGCTGAACAACTGTTCCCGCAAGTGGGTGGCCTTGGACTGATCGCTGTTACTTTTCTAACGCACTGTGTTTGCTTAGAGCTGTCTGCTACGAGGAGGGACAGGGCTACCGCTGCGAATGCGCACGCGGTAAGAAAGCAAGGCGATTCCTTCATTCCCCACGCATTTTGAAGGCTACGTGGACAAGACCCCGGAGGGCAGTCCGCGCGGCCGGGTGTGCGAGTTGCCTCCGCCTCCGCCGCCTCCGCAGCGACACCCGTGCCAGGACAGCAGTCACGACTGCCATACCAAGGCCGCCTGCCGTGCGGTCGGGGCAGCCGCCTTCACGTGCGAGTGTCTGCCCGGCTACGAGGACAGGTCGCCCGACCCGCGGAACAAGCCTGGTCGGGTGTGCGTACTCACGGAGCCCATCTGTCTGGACAGCAGCAGAAACGATTGGTGGGCCGAGCCCAAATGGGGGTTGATTCCACCGGCGGTTGTTCCTGCAGCCATCCGGCAGCCATCTGTGCGGAGGACAGCCGCCAGCCGGAAGGGTTCTCGTGCCGCTGCAGGGACGGCTACGTGGACCAGAGTCCGGACAAAGTGCGCAAACCTGGCCGCATTTGCGTGGAATACGTGAGCAAACGGGGGCAGGGGCTGAGGAGGACGAGTGCCTTTCCCAGATCAATGAGTGTCTGGACCGGTCTCTGAACGACTGCGACCCCATTGCGGTGTGCGAGGACCTCCCGGAGGGGTCAGCCCACCCGAAGTCCGAAGGCGCAACATTCTCCACCCCCCGTTTGCAGCTACTCCTGTCGCTGTCCGCTGAATGCGATTGACCGCTCTCCGGACAAACGCCGGCCGGGCAGGAAGTGCGCGGCCCAGCTGAACGAGTGCGCCAACCCGTCGCTGAACAACTGTTCCCGGTTCGCGGACTGCCTCGACAAAACGGAAGGTCCAAAACAACGCAGAAACAGAGCCCAACAACGCTGCCTTGGTTCCAGGATACGAGTGCCGCTGTCGCCCGGAGTACCACGACGAGAACCCCAGACAGCCGGGCACAGCGTGCAAATTCAGTGAGTGCCCGACGCATAGTTATCTGTTTGTATTTTCTTCTCGTCCAGTGCAAAACGAGTGTCTGAATCCGGCGCTGAACGACTGCCACGGTAACGCGGAGTGCATTGACCTAGCCAGCGGCTACACCTGCAAGTGCCGCGCCCCGCACCAGGACTTCAGTCCGCCCGACCGGCCTGGCCGCGACTGTCGCTACAACGAGTGCAAGGACCCGACGCTGAACAAGTGCGACAAGAACGCGCAATGCGAGGACACGGACGAGGGCTACGCGTGCAGATGTGGGCGACGGGGAGGGGGAGGCAATGAATGCAACACAAAGACACCAATTGCAGGCAACGACGGATTCTACGACGACTCGGGCGCCAGCGGGAAGGAGCCGGGTCGCGTGTGCTTGCGTACGCCCAATCTTCCATTTTCAGCGCAAACCCCGCAATTCAGTGTTCTCGCCCACCGAACCGTCCACAGTTGTGCCCCGCCCCGATGAGGCCATCCCCCAGCCGAGGGGAATGCCCTGCGGTCGCAACAACTTCTGTCTGGAGGAGAGGAACGAGGTCCCTTCCCCCGCCTCGCCAGTCCTTCCTGTCCCCTAGTCCGCATTTTCAAGGTGTGCGTCGGCGGCACCCGGTGTCTGTGTCGGCCGGGCGACGGACGCGGCTCCGCCGACCAGAAGTGCGTTCCGGTGGAGCGGACTCCGCTGGCGGTGCGCGTGGTGACCAGCGACCGCAGGCCACTGTTCTACAGCAGCGAGTTCGGGGACAGCCAGTCGGCCAGATACCTCCAGTTCGCGGAGCAGTTCCGCAAGGACCTGGGCAAGGCGGTGGGCGGGTCAGTGACTGGCGTGTCTGTCTGCGTGTGTTGGCCCACTGTCCCCTCCCCCTGCCAGCACCACCTATGCCCCGCGCTACGTGACCACCGACGTGTCGTACGTGACCCACCCGAAGGCGTTCAACAGCTCCTGGGCCAACGGCCTCCTGGTCAACTTCACCGTGGGCACCCACCGCTCCAAGGGCGTGGACCGGTGCGACCTGTGGGACCAGCTGATGAACTCGTTCCACAGATCCAACGGGTAATCATCAATCGGCCTCAATACCCCCACTCCGCTCATTCATGTTTAGCGCTATCGGCGGCGGCCAGCTGAACGTGGCCGCTGACGTGGACCTGCTGGACCCGTGTGCTGAGCCACCGCCCCAGGGACAGCAGTGCGGCGGGGCGTTGTGCAACTCGGCACTGGGGGAGGTGCCCAAACGGGGACAAAAGAGCGAGATATCACACTCTGCGGGTTCTCAGGTGTGCGTGGCGGACGCGGTGTGTGCCTGTCCGCCGGGTCAGAAGCGTCCCTCCGCGGAGGAGCAGTGCCGCCCCGTGGAGTCCTGGACCATCCCGCTGTGGGTTCTGCGCCGCAACCAGCACAACCTGGTGTTCAACGACACCTTCGCCAACCCGCTGGACTCCACCAACCGCGACTACGTGCGTCTGTTCGAGCAGGGCGTGGCCCAGTGCTACCCGCACACTTCGCTCAGGTGGGCGAGCACAGATTTGAGTTTGGTCGAACACCCGATGCAGGGGCGCGTTCGTGGCGAGCGAGGTGAACGAGATCCTGGACCCAATGGTGCTGAACGCCAGCATGGACATGGGGTGGGCATTCATTTGCCCGATGTTTGCGTTGATTTTGCGCCGTTCAGTCTGCTGTTCAACGCCACGATGTACTTCCGCAAGGGCGCGGTCAAGGTGCCTGCCGACGCCTACAGCACGCTGGTGCGCTACGCGCTGGAGCGGAACAACGCGCAGCTGGGCCAGTCGGGACTGTACCTGAGCCCCTACCAGCAGAACCCGTTCAGCGCCTGCTTCAAGGTGGCCAAGCACACACTGGGAGTGGAAATGCCCGTTTCCGCAGAACAACTGCCACCCGAAGGGCATCTGCCTGGAGCTGGGTCCCAACGCGTACGCGTGCAGATGTAGCGAGGGACAGCGGGACCTGGAGCCGGCGGACCCGGGGCGCAAGTGCGTGCCCACCCAGGGCTACAACGAGTGCGAGCGGGACGAAGACAACGAGTTGGCTTTTTTTGGCTCCACTTTCATAATTAAATTCAAAATTAAAATACTCTGGTGCCAGAATTTGTATTCGATAAACCCCAGGTGCGGCGAGAACTCGCGCTGCGTGGACCTGGAGTACCTGTACAAGTGCGAGTGCCAGAAAGGGTACACGGACGCGGCACCGAAGGGCGCCGTCGCGGGCAGTGTCTGTGTGCTGGACTACTGCAGCGATGTGAGTTGCCAGGGAAAGGGGAGGGGAGGGGGGCCTGGGCTGACGACTGACTGACGCCCCAAGGTGAACTTCTGCCCGGCGAACAGCTCCTGCGTGAATCTGCGCGAGCAGGCCGAGTGCCACTGCCGGCACGGCTACGTGGACATCCGGCGCAGCGAGTCCCGGCTCAGCATGGGCCTGCAGCCGGACCAGTACTGTCTCAGCATCCGCGACGTGGACGAGGTGGGAAGTGGGCCCCGGTTTGGAGAACTGTGTGTAAAAACCGCGACTCTGGGCAACCGCTTGACCCGATTAACCCTGCTCCCAGTGTGCCCTGGGGCTGCACAACTGCTCCTCGTACGCCACCTGCGCCAACCTGGCTGACGGCTACACGTGCGCCTGTCCGCCCGGCTGGGAGGACGGCAACCCGGACCTGCCGGTGGGCCCTCCCCGAGAGGCCAGCCCCCACATTCCACCACTCACTGTTCAGGGCCGATTCTGCGCCAGCAAGCTCTGCGCCCAGTGCAGCGAGCACGGGGTACGTGCCGAGCATTCCGGGCATCCCCCCCCCATTTCTCCAGGCCTGCGTGCCCGACCCCGACAACAGCACCAACGTGATCTGCCAGTGCTTCGACGGCTACTCGGGCCATTTCTGCGAGTTAGTGCCCTCCGCCGTGCCGCTTGTGCTGCTCATCCTGCTGGCCCTGCTGTTCCTGCTGCTCACTTTATGGTGCGTGACGGCCCGAAATGGAAACAGTCCATTTGGCCATTCACTTTTCTCCCCGGGCTCCGACTTCTCTCAATTCGTCACTTTTCGCTCCCCGGGGACCACTTTCCCTTAAAAACAATCAGACGAAATGCGCCTTTTGTTTTCATCAATCACGCTTTTTCTGTTTCCAATGCCCTCTTGGGTGGGGCAATCAAAATTGTTTTCCTTTTGTCCAGAGCCAATTATTCATTTTTGCCGCCATTCCATGCATTTTAACCTCCCCCCCCCCTCTCCAGTTGCCTGCTCTACCTCTGCACCAAGTGCCGTTGCTTCAAGCGCCGTCGCGAGTTCGCCCACCTGGACCAGTCGGCCAGCAGCGAGAGCGGAGCCGACTTCACCTCGCTCTACGGCGGAATTCCACGCGCCAAGCTCAAGTCCTCGTCGGCCGCCGACTCGGTAGGTCCCTGCCCTGCAGTTGGCCATTCCGCTCGTTTTCCGCAGAGCGACGTCCACGCGGCCAGATTGGCCACCTACCTGGATGAGGGGATGCGCATTCCGCGCGCACATCTGCACGACGAGTCTTCGCTGGGCAGCGGCTCCAGCGAGTACACCATTCGGGAGGAGATCGAGCGCAGGGTCACCACGGATGTGACGCGCACCGAGGAAGTGATCACGGACGTGGACGTGCACGACCACTCCTCCGGCGCCGTGACCTCCGCCTCCTCGGCTGCCGCCGCCGGCTCCTCCTCGTCGACCACCGCCGGCGGGAACAGTTCCGCCTCCGCAACGCGCGCCCACTTCAACGTTTTCCAGCCGGCCGGCACCTCGGTCTGTCTGGATGGTTCGGCAATCGGACTCTTTGGCCCAGGTGAACGTTCGGGGTGGGGCACGCGTGGAGGAGCAGGAGCGCGGCGAGAGCGTGATTGAGTTCGCCAACTCGCGGGGCGAGTGGCGCGAGCATCAGCGCGAACAGAGCGGCGCATTTTCCGCCTCCAACGCGGAACGCCAGTTCACCGTGAGCGAAATGGACGGTGATTGGATTGATTTTAGTTCCGTTCATTGTGCAGGAGGAACGCTCTCTGGGCGGAGAATACTTCGTGGAGGACACCACCACGGGCGTCTACGACAAGAACACTTCGGTTGGGATGTTGGGACGGGAAGAAGGCAATTGGTTCTGGGTCCGGTTGCAGGTGAGCCGCCGCCACGAGTTCCTCCCCTCCGCCGGGGTGGAGCGCTTCAGCAGCGAGGTGAGCAGCACCAAGGTCAGCAAGGAGACCATCCGGAAGTGAGCAATCAGTCGATCGGTGTCCCGAGCCGTCCTCGTCCAAGTGCCAATATGCCATTCGGCATCGCTTTCCCCGTTTGTTTACGCACCTTCTGCCGTTCCCCCCACTCGCCTCTTTCACTTGCCAATCTCTTTCACCGCTCCCTCAACATCATTTGCGTGTTCTGTTTGTATGTATGTAGAGAGATTCGGTGATAAAGAAATTTTACTCGCGAACTTTGGCCTCCGTCGACCAGTCGTTGCGGGTGTTGAGTTTCCGCCGTCGCGACACGACGTGCCCTCGTACAATTGAGCACCCACTTGCTCTCGTCCCCTCGTCAATCAGCCGTTTTCCGTCCAATAAAAACGTCAGTCAAAATTCGCCTTGGCCTCTCGCGTGCAAATCGTGTGTGAGAAAACTTCATTTCCGGCGCCGCTGTTTGATGTGTCCCTCCACCGTAGCCCTTGTTCCAGTGGAGGATTAAGCCCCCAGGAATGTCATCAGCGGATGAATATGTCCCTCCCTCCTGTCCGTTTGCCATTGCCATTTCCGTGTGTCCTCCCGTGCACGGCTCATCCATCATTTGCCCAAATTCCGTCTGCCTGTTTGTGTGTGCTTAATTAATGACGAACAACTTCCCGCGGCCTCTCCCCTGGGGCGTGTGCCATTCCCGTGCCCACTCCTCTCCCTCCCCGACAAGCAAATATGCGTGCATCTTTTGTCCTTCCAGTTTGCACTAATTGTGTGCGGAAGCGAACAACTTGCCCCAACGGGAGCAAAACCGGCAACAATTAGCCAAATTTGTGCGCATTAGTTGTCCCCTGCGGTTGGCCCCTTCTTTTGATCCGCGCCTCCGATGCAAGGGGCGGGGCCACGGCGCCCATATCAGCGGGGGGCCGGTCCATTGCATTCCAGTCGCAGCTCACTCGAGGCCTGCCCCCGAAACCCTTGCCGTCACACGCCTCCTTCGGGGAGGAGGTATTTTCCGGCACAAATTGGATTGTCGCCGAGATTCCTCCTCGCCGCTTTGTTTCGTAGATCTCCGTAATTGCATTCCGCAAACGCAATCCGGACGACCGACCAACTCTCCGCTTGGCCAACGAATTCTTTCCGCCTCGTCCCCGCCCCCGTCGGCGCCTTACGCAATCTGGCCCTCGAACCCCGCAAACACTTTGTGCCTCTCCAAATTAATAGTCAGCCGGATTAGCACTTTCCCGGTTGGGCCGTCGTTCCCTGTGGGCCCGTGTGTTGCCTTCCCGGAACAATCTCTTCTTTGGTCCAGTCCGCCAATAAAATGCCCGCCCACTCCCCGGCCCATCTGCCCCCCCCCCCTCTTTTGGCATTGCTTAACTCGCCCATTGTGTCCCCTTCCATTTCGGTCAGTCAAGTCCGTTCCGCTCTCACTCACTCAACAAAATGAAGTCGTCCGTCCTCGTTTCCGCTCTGCTGTGCGCCATCTCCGCACTTCTGCTCCGAGTCCAGG
The DNA here is from genome assembly GCA_013357305.1 of Radopholus similis. Taxonomy (NCBI): domain Eukaryota; kingdom Metazoa; phylum Nematoda; class Chromadorea; order Rhabditida; family Pratylenchidae; genus Radopholus; species Radopholus similis. The sequence goes on from VAHH01000119.1 coordinate 55,310, forward strand.
CCAACGCGGCGCCCGATGCGGCCAGCGACTTTCTAGTGCCGGTGCCGTCAGTGTGTGCACAGGTGAAGGCAACGGGCGAGTGTTTTGCGCCTTAAACCGTTAAACCTGGTTGTCTCGACAAAACAAAGTCACATCTGCCGTTCAACGTCCTTTCCCACCTGCTTTTACGTCCTTTTCTGAAGCCATTGGGTGCATCGTCTATTCTCCGCAATCGCCCATTCATCCCGTCTCTCTCCCATTCGTCTGCTTTTTGCAGCTGGCCGGAAGTGACGAAGAGCGAATGCTGTTGTGCCAACTGTACGAGTCGTCAGCCCTGCTGGCGCAATTAGGTGCTCTTGTGAACGAGGGAATCGGCCGACTGGCGACCAGCCAAGGCAAAACAGGAATACAGATTTCCGGATGGTCCAATTGTGCTAATTGTTTTAGGATTGGCCAGAGCCCCGTCAGTTGCAGCGGCGGACGCTGGCCGAGAGAAGCGAAAGCACGAGGTGAGGAGTGACGCAATCGTTTGCCCACATAACTTTGCCCCGCTAATTTACAGTACTTGCGCTTCGGCAAGCGAAAGCACGAGTATCTGAGGTTCGGCAGAAAGTGAGGCAGAGGGCACAAAGAAGGTGGAAGGAACTGGCGAAGCGAGAAAACATCACATCCCCTCCAAAACTCAACCGGTCGATTGATTCGCAGATTTTTGTTTGGAACAGCGATCTCTCTCAGCATCGGATGAATGCAGCTGACAATCTCAATTTTGTTTGAATTTTGCAAATGATGGGGAACACAAAACATATTGATGATAATCGAAATCAAATCTTATCCTCCGCCTTCTCACATCATCGGTTGCGAAGAGGCGTAACGATACTTCCGGTTTGGCGACAATATTTTGTTGGTCACAATGTCCAGAGCGAAGACGGCCAACACGCCCATGAACAGGCAAACGATGATCCCGGCACAGGCCTGGAATGGTTTATTATGGAATGGGAAAGGTGCAAATGGGGATGAATAAATGGCAAATACGCCGAGCCAGCCGAAGTACTGCCCAGTCTTAAATGAGGGAAATGGATTTGGCAAAGGGGTTGTGCCACTGCCACCTCAAGGATTGTCCTCTGGGCGACGGTGCCCCCGATGCCGCACACCAACATCCAGCAGATCATTCCCGCACCCGCGAATACGATCTCCTAGAACACGTCGACCATGACCAACTCTTAACCGTTACACGCTTCACTGCTTACTCACAGAAAGTGCACAGTTGGTCAAGTGCAGCTCTTCGCCCTCGCGAACGCTCTTCTGCATGACGGCGTACATAATTATCTGAAAAAGGGACATCATATCTAACTAAGAACATAGACATAATGAAAGGGTGAGTCTAGAAATGATATGAAACTGAAAAGTGAAAAGAACGCACCGACACAATGCAATAGAGGAGTGTCAGCGAGGAGATGATGTAGATCAGGACAATCTCGTAGTTGATCGAAATGTAGGCGGTCACATATGATGGGTCCAGAAGAATGAGCACAATCACGGTGAGCAGCTGGGTGGTGTCTCATTGTGATGTGTGGTGACCGATTAGCGATTACTTACCACAATCGCCACTTTGAGGGCTGTGCCAGCTACGAATTGGAGTGGTGCCGCCATCCGCAGCCGCAATCAGCGTCAGATTCTGTGAATAAATTGCAGAATGTAAAACTGCAAAGAAACGGCTCTGGAAGAAGTGGAAGTGGCAGAGAGCAGGGCAGCCGGCCAATCGAAATGCTTCGCGTCGCCTTGTCCCCCCCCCCCTTCTCTCGGAAAGCAAACAACGTTGCCCCTTTCCTCGCTCGATGATTCAACCGACCGACCGCACATACCTCTGGCGGGGGAAGCAAACATTGCTTGAGCGGCGGTGCGGAGATAGTGGCCAGCATCATGGGAGGGGAAATGGAATATCGCGAAGGCTGGGGCGGGCGAGTGACCGGCGGAAGGACAAAACGGAATAAAAAGGAAAGCCAAAGTGAGCGATTGCGTAAATTCGTAAATGAATCGTACAGCTTCAGATCAAAAATTGATTAATGATCACCACAAAGTCACAACTAACACTTTTACTTTTACAAATAAAAGGGGCCAATCGATCGACCGAATGAATATGTGTTACATGAAATGGAATTCTGGATAATCGATATTTGACCAGGTATTTGATTGAGACTCCTTCCTGATCCGTTTCCCTTCAGTTTGCCGTCTGAGGTGCAATTCGTTCAATGAATGCCACTGATTTAAATATCAGCGATCGGACGAAGTTGGGACATGATTGGTGGTTGGCAACATTGTAGCAGAGGATTTTTAGCTGGGCGAAAGTTTCACTGCAAAAAAAAACTAAAATTGCTTTCTGGCTCCCAAATTTGTAAAGAACGGATCGTTAGTTACTATTTTGTGCAATAAGATTACCTACCGTGTGAATGGATTTCGTCGGGAGGCATAACGCAGAGTGAGAAATCGGTAGTATACTAAAAATTAGCTCAAGAATTATTTAAATGGTTAAAAGCTCTGATTACCAAATGGCGTAAACAATGTGGTTTTTCCCCTGAAGTTGAATGAAATTGATTTCAACCAGAAAGGAAAGGGTTTGACTTACGTGAAAATCATCGCAACGATGATGGGAAATATGAATATCTCGGCACAAGCGATCATCGAGAGAATGCTCGGAGCATGATGAGTTTTGAGTCCGGCCAGTTTTAGAACCAACGCTGAATTGCCATGGCCAGTTTCATTGCCGAGTTTGATGATGAAGAGCATCGAGTGGTAAATCGCATACAATGTGATGGGAAGAAGAGCAACTGGAATAGAAAATGGCCCATCAGCGGCAGGTTAAAATACTTGTAATCGGCGAGGAAATGACGAGAATCAGGCAATAGAAGAGATAGTGTGCCGAGTCCCTAAGTCAAATGTTAATTTGCAGTCAAACAAATGTCCTTGCTTAGCTTACTCAATCACTAGCTGGGCAATAAACTGTTGGCTAAAAACGGGCACATTGTTGCCTCGCAAACGCTGATGAAGTCTTAAGGTAGGAGAATGAGCAAAAGTAATCTATAGTATCGTCACCGAAATGCATTTGTAGCAGCAGCTAAATTTAAACGATCTTATCGCCTCTATAAAATATGTTATAACCTGCAGCAAATGCCTTGTTGTACGCCAACTTCTGTACCGGAGGTGAAGAAATAGGCAAAACGTAGTTGAGGGAAAAATATATTGTGGCGAGACGCAACACAAAACAGAGAACATCATTCGGGTTCGACTTTATGAAGTCCTTTAAAAACGTTAACAATTAATATTAAAGTTGTTGGCTAAAGTGTAGTTTATGGGGATGTCTCCAAATAGCCCAATTTATATACCATTAGATTCCTCTCGTCGAGCTGAGCACGAATAT